>ML779142.1:556618-601112 GCA_009831015.1 Picea engelmannii | reverse complement strand
ATTGGTATATACTTGGTACATGGTTGGATGCACTTGTTTATGGTACAAGTTGATTACAGGTTGTTTGGCACAGGTTGGTGCATGGTTGATGCTCTTGTTTATGGTACATATTGATATCTGTTGAGGATTGTTGCCTCATCTCATTTGGTGCTGAGAATGCAAGATGAGTCTTGCATATAGATCCGATTCTCTTGTAGAGTTGTACTCTATTCAGTTGTTGCTGATAAACCCCAAGGATTGTAGTCCGTAATAAAAAGAAAATTGTACATACATCTTGTGTTCTTTGTGTTCATTGTGGTGATGACTTGTTGATGATATATTGTTGATATATGTTGTTGATATGTGCTCACATCAAACTGGTTATAAATGAAAACAATGGGTAATGAATAAATGTTGAATGTTAATTGATAAGTTTTTGTGCAAGAGGAAAGTTTTGGGAAAAAGAGCCCCACACTCATTCACCCCCCCTCTAAGTGTGGTAGGTGTGTCCAACAATATACATGATGAAGATGTGATGGCTACGCTCATTCGCAAGAAGATGATTACAATGAGGCTCTGAAGACCTTTTTACAATAAATAGGAATGTCAAAAACCCTACACATCCAAAAACCTAACCCTAGGAGATGAAGCGCCAAACGTCATGTGGGCTCTGTTTGGGTAAGTTAGTACATCAACTTCCTAGGGTCGTAACTTTTGCATACGATTTCCGTTTTAGGCGTACGATAGCCAGTTGGAAAGGTATCATCAAGGAGATTCATTTTGGGGTATCAATTAGAGCCATTGGCTATCATTGAGAAGCTCGATCCCAAAAAACCTTCATTTATGCCTTCAAACTGGCCTCAGAAGTTAAAAACTGCTAAAAACAGTAAATTGCCAAAATTGTCAGAAAATTGTTTTGAGCGAGTTGGAAAAGGTGGGTGGCCACAAATATCTACCTAGATCAATCCTCTCTCCTTAGGAAGCAATGGTATCCATTGCGTTGAGTTCCCCCATCAGATGAGGAAATTTCTACTGAATTTGGCCCTGAGTGAGTCACTTGCCTTGGTGCAGGAGCTGCCCTGCTTTGATGACTTGATAAAGCTTGATCCTTTGTTATTGAGTGCCCTTGACCTGTGTGTCCACAATATGATCATTGGATTCCTGTTGCATACATTTAAGGTTGATCTCTGTTGGTTTCAACTACTCTTCTATTTCTGAGATGTCCAATAATGGTGGGAAATATGGCCGAAGGAGAGCCACGTTGAAGACTCGATGCAGGACAAGGAATGGGGGAATGTTGAGCTCAAAAGCGTTGTCACCCACAACCTTGGTGATGGTGTACGATCCATAATGGAGTGGGTGAAGCTTCCGATGGGGCCCTATAAGGCGTTCTTTCTGCAAGTGCAACCAAACTTTGTCTCCCACCTGAAACTTATGTGGCACCCGATTTTGATCATGGCGCTGCTTGTACTTGGAATTGGACTTCTGTAGAATATCCTAAACCTATTGGCAGATGTGCTGGATCCGCTAAATGAACCGGGTGGCTTTGTCAGCTTCTGGTGGAGCAGGGGATGAGTCGGTCGAGGTGGTCACTAGGGGTAGTGCAACATCAATGGGGCCCAATGGTTGGAATACCAACCCCACTTGAAAGGAGTTGTGGCTAGTTGAGCTATGCAGGGCTTGGTTATAGCTATGCTGGACATAGGGAAGACTCTCATCCCATGTGCGGGGGTGTTTTGAATTGTACATGTGCAGGATATGTACGATCATCTGATTGACGACCTCAATTTGGCCATCTGTCTGGGGGTGGAAGGCAGTGGATTTGGTGAGCTTGGTATTTAGAAGTGACTAGAGGCTCGAAAAAAATGTGCTGAGGAATCGACTGTCATGGTCTGAGATAATGGTTTGTAGGATCCCAAAATGTACCCATAATCGTTCAAAGAAGAGCTTGGCAGTGGTTTCTGCTGTGATGTTCTTCTTTCAGGTAGCTAGAATCACCATCTTGGAAAAATGATCAACAACCACAAAAGCACAGTCATTTCCCCTCTTGGTGGATGGGAGGCTCGACATGTAGTCCATTGAGATGGATTCTCACGACCTGTCAGGAGTAGGTAGAGGGGTGTACAGACCCTTTTTCTTAGTGGTCAGTTTGACAATAGCGCAGGCAGTGCAGGACCTGATATACTTGCCGACATCTTGTCGAAGTTTCAACCAATAGAAATGTTTCTGCAGCACTGCCACTGTCTTTTCGACGCCAATATTTCCTGCCACCCTACTGTAGTGAGATTCCCAAATCAGCTTCGCGTGCTCGTTTGATGGAACGCAGAGATGGCACAAACGATACAACAACCCATCTTGAAGATGGAAATTAGCGACCATTGAGTTGGAACCCAACATTTGGTAGGTGGTGGAGAAGTTTGGGTCTGTCTTGTAGAGATGGGGCCATCTGGAGGTCTCATGGCCGCAAGAGTCTAGCACTATGGTGAGTGCCGCGACTGGAGGTCGGCTAAGGAAATCAGCAACTTGGTTGGTACTTCCTGTTTTATACTTGATGTTGAGGTGGAATTGCTATAAGTATGTGGGCCACTTTTGATGGTTGTCATTTTGCAATTTTCCTTGGGTCTGCATGAACTGTAGTGGCTTGTTATCAGTGTGGATGACTGTCTCCTTCCCAAGATTGTAATGTCTCCACTAGCGACAAAATTGCATAATGGAGTACATCTCTTTATCGTAAGTAGGGTACTTACAAACAACATTTAATAGTGTCTCACTATGATATGCCACAGGGTGGCCGTGTTGAGTGAGAACGACACCCACAACATAGTCTGAAGCATTTGTCTCGATCTCAAAGGAATGTTGCAGGTTCGGTAATGAAAGTACCGGGGATGAGAACAAACGCTTCTTCAATTCATCGAAGGCTTGTTGTTGGGACAGGCCCCACACAAATTGTTCCTTACTGCCACCCCTAGTTACTTGGCTGAGGGCCCATGCAATATGAGAGAATTCCAACATGAACCTGCGATAGAAATTGGCGAAGCCCAAGAAGCTCTGAAGTTTAGTGAGTGTGGTTGGGGCTGGCCAATCACGAATGACCTAGGTCTTGGCTGGATCCACATGCACACCATGTCGATCAATGATGTAGCCTAAGTAATGGACCCTGTCCATGCCGAATGAGGATTTTTCCAAGTTTTCATATAACATGTTGCCATAGGGTGTGCAGAGCTTGCTGAATATGATGCAAGTGTTCTGCCCAAGTCTTGTTGTAGATGAGGATGTTATCTAGATACACCACTACAAAAATATTGGTGAAAGGTCATAGGATATCGTCCATCATCCTCATAAAAGTTGTTGGAGCATTTGTCAAACCAAAGGGCATGACCAACCATTCAAAAAGACCTTCTTTTGACTTGAAGGTGGTCTTCCATACATCTGTTTGTTATATTAGGACCTGGTGGTATCCAAACTTAAGATCAATCTTACTGAAGTATTTGGCCCCCATGAGCTGATCAAGGAGGTCGTCGATTCAGGGAATCAGGTATCGGTTTCGGACTATGATTTTATTCAAGGCCTGGTAATCAATGCAGAGTCACCAGGTCCCGTCTTTCTTATGCACTAGCATGATTGGGCTCCCATAAGGTGATGAGCTTGGACATATGTGCCCCTTGTGGAGCAATTCTTGGATCTACCTTTTGATCTCCTCATTTTCTAACAGAGAGCGGTGGTAGACTAGCCCATTGGGTAGCGATGCGCCTGGGGTCAGATCGATGGGATGCTTGACCTGGCAGTGCAGAGGTACTCCAATAGGAGAGGAGAAGATATCTGAGTATTCTTCCATGACCTTATCCACTTGCTTCTGTTGTGTGGAGAGATCGGCCACGAAGGCCTTGGATGTGGCTGCGATATTTCGCTCACTCTGAGAGAGAATCACGAAGAAGAAAAAAAATTCGGTCTGAGAGATGACCTTCTTGCATTGCTTGGCAGAGATCAAGGAAATAACATTAGGAGGGACTGCCTCGGGTATCTTGTACAATTTCTTGTTCAAAGTAATCAAAACACTACGAGGCCTAAACTCATATACAACGTGACGTTTCCATAAATAAGGTTGGCCCAAAAGAAAATTACAAAGTTCGAGAGGAGAAACATCACACAATACTTCATCTTTGAAGGGCTTGATGCCATACGACAGTCGACACTATTGGCTGATGCGAAGATCGCTTTCTTGGCAGAGCCATCCAATGGTGTAGGGTTGTGGGTGCGGCATTGTCGGTAGGGCCAACCGCTTGACAACCTCTGCTGAAATGAGGTTCTTCTTGATACTGCTATCAATAATGAAGTGTAGTGGGGTGCCTTTTGCCCACATCTGTGAATGGAAGAGGTGCTCACCTTCTTCTGGCCCATCTCGTTCACCAGGCTGGAGCTTGGTGGTAGCAACAGTGGCACTGGGTTCCACATCAATGATCCGTCTTCCCCTTTCTGGTTCTGACTTAGAGTCAGAACCCGCATATGATTCAGAGGCTTTCACTTCGGCCACCAACGACTGCTTTGAGAGACAGTCAACAGTGTTATGCCAAGGGATCTTATGGAAGTCACACCACTTCCCGGTATCTTTCTTTGTCTTTCCAATGTCCTTCTTTGCTTGCGGCTTAGACTGGTTGTCCTGATACTGTCCATATTTTCTTTGTCCTTTGTTCTGTGGGTTGGGGCCGCCCCTTCCTGACTTTTTCTATGAGGGGTTCCTAGGACCAAATTGCCACGTCTTTTGTTTGAGCTTTTTCTCTATTTTGACGACATATCGGTAGGTTGCGCCCACAGACGAGATGTCCAGAAATTTTGATTCGGTCTGGATGTATCTATGCAGAGCACCGCGATACTTGAGCACCAGATGTCTCTCAGAATCTTTGATACCCAGCTTGGTGCACAAATTATGGAAGATATTTGTGAACTCTGGCACTACTTGGTCTCTTTCTTGCTGCACTCTGGTCCATTTGGTATACAAGTCGTCATAACTTCCGACAAGGTAGTATTGTTCCTTAATAGAATCCCTAAAGGATTCCTAGGTGGCTGCGACTGTAAATAATGAGGGTTCCTATGTTTCCTTTTTCTCACAGAAAGTTTCCCACCAATATTTGACATGGGGAACGACTTTGAGGAGTGCAAAAGTAATCTTTTCTCTATTTGAAAAGTTATGGACAGAAAAATACCCTTTTAGTAGATTCAACCACTTGTCTACAACATCTGCGTCTATTTGACCTTCAAATATAGTAATATCGAAGTTGATTTGTACTTTGAAGGGGGCGACACCTTCGCTCGAGGAAGATGCATCGCCTATTGGTAGCCACCGAAGGATTTGCGCGAAACTATCCATCATCTTGTTCCTCTATTGCATGAGGGATTCCTCAAGAAACATTTTGAAAGGATATCCTATCCTGACATCTTTCTTTTCTCCTGCCATGAGAGGTCACTTGGGCGTGCGAGAGCTTTTGTCCTCAAGAGAAACAAGCTCAAGACCCAATTCTTTGTAACCTGACCTCGTTGGGGACATGCATTAAGACGACAAAGAGAACCGCTATGACACCACTGATCTGGATTTTATGAGAAGAATGAAATGAATACATATTATTAAAATATGCTTAACACATAATAACAGAGATACAGTAAAACTGGTTTTCTATTCAATAAGGAAATAAACTGAAACTGTAAAATGTAGCGGAAAACAAGCTTGCTGGAATGGTGACAGCTTATCTCTGAGAAGAGATGTGATGGTTGCGCTCTTTCGCAAGAATATGATTAAAATGAGGCTCTAAAGGATTTTTTACAATAAACATGAATGTCAAAAACCCTAGACATCCAAAAACCTAACCCTAGGAGATGAAGCGCCAAAAGTCATGTGGGCCCCGTTTGGGTAAGTTAGTACATCAACTTCCTGGGGTTATAACTTTTGCACACGATCTCCGTTTTAGGTGCACGATAGCCCGTTGGAAAGGTATAGTCAAGGAGATTCATTTTGGGGGCTCAATCAAAGCCTTTGGCTATCATTGAGAAGTTCAATCCTGAAAAACCTTCATTTAGGCCCTCAAAATGGCCCCGTAAGTTAAACACTACTAAAAATAGTAAATTGCCAAAATTGCCAGAAAACTGTTTTGAGCAAGTTGGAAAAGGTGGGTGGCCACCGATATCCACTTGGATCAATTAATCTCTTCAATGTATTAAAGATGTATCATTTTACTAGTAACTTATGCTAATGAAATGTTAAACCCTTTCAGAATTGGTTAAGTGTCATTTCGTGAACAAAGAGTTTTATGTGTTAATGGAATGATTAGGGATACAATGTGAGTAAAATAATGAATTTCTAAAAATTGACTAAGTTAAGTCATTCCACCAATAAAGGAAATCTGTGAAGTACCAACAATATGGCTCCAATGTTCATGGAATAGTCGATTTTTGAAAATTCACCAGGTGAATAATTTTTCTAGTAAATTAAAGCAACATGTTGACAAAATGATTAGGGTGTTTGAGATGACTAAGTATTATTTCTCCCACAAACCATTTTCCTATTGAAATTTGATGAGCAATAAGAACCTCACAGTGATGTACACTATGGTATTTATGTCAGTATGTATGTACTTGATTATGCAACATGTTCACATCCAACAACATTCATATTAACATATACACTGCAATGTACAATGGTGTGGGGTTTGTAAGGCTTGTTGTAAAGTTTTTCTGTGTCTGCAAAATGATCAAATGATTGAAAAATATTATCATCCCACCAACATGTCATTCCATTAGTAAAGTGAAATAGAAGTAGTAGAATGATTGGGAACCAAAGTTAGTGAAATGATTGATTTCTAAAAATTGAGTAAGTGAAATCATTCCTCAAGTAAAGTCAAATAGTGAAATAGCTAAATAATTAGGCCCCGGCATTAGTGAAATAATTGATTTTCAAAAAAAGAGTAAGTGGAATCAATTCAACACTAAAGGAAATTGACAAGTTAGTAGAATTCTCATGGTGCTTGAAATGACTAACTATCATTATGTAAACAAGCCATTCTACTAGTCAATCCCTTGTGTATCAATAGATTTTGATCAAATCATTGAAAAAGAGCAAGAGTCATTCTACCAATAATCTAAGTATTGTGAGGACCAACCAAAGAGTAGGAAATAATTCCATAGGAAGTGGATGAATACGAGGAAGAAGACATAGAAGTGGAGGTAAACAATTCATAACCATCCTTCTTAAAGCATATCCAAAATGCTTTGCAACCAAGCCAACTAGCTTAAATTAGGCCATAACTTGCAGATGGATTTGGAAGAAAGGTAGGGACTTTGCACAATATGTGTGTAGAGAACTAATGCATTATGCTAGGGATTTCTAAAGGAAACGAGGGAAATCCAAGATTGTTAATGATGTGCAAGAGGTAAAAATTATGGACAATGTGGCATATACACCCAAGTTCTATGAAACATTGGAGGATTGTTAAGTTGATCACTAACCCACCATGGTTGAGGTCGACGATATGATTGGAAATCAATCTATTTCAATTTTAATTGATCCTGGAGATAGTCACAATGATATTACACCTTAGTTGGTTAAACTTTGTATTCTTAAGCAAACTAAGCATAGCAATCCCTTGGTAGTGAAACTTGATAGATATAAGAGAGATTTTAGTCCTTAACTTTAGAAATAAACCCTTAAACATGAGAAATATCAAATCACACTAGAATATAGAGAAGAACCCTTAAGGTAGTGTAACACCATCGAATACTCCTTATGGAAGGAATAACCCCACAACCTATGCTTGCTACAAACAATACCTCCAACATATATCCATATAATGATACTCATGTGTATTCATACTTTCTCATGATTATTCCTAAGGGTATATGCCAAATACCCCTTACTATTATATTATTTCATCTTAATTACATAGTGTGCCCATTTGTTACCCATCAACTACCAAGTGGGCCTATTCCATGATTAGGCCACATTACATTCATTATCCCCTTGGATACCACCCTAGGTGTAACCCCATATTATCCTCCCTAGGTACATTACATTTTTTTAATGTTCCTTAACCCTTGTAAATTGAAACACAACCAAGTATATAGTGAATCTAAATGCATAATAACTAGAAACAAGAGACAATAAGATGAAGCATGTAAAGATACCATTGTATATTGATAACACAAATAAGGAAAACAATGTTCACTTGCCTCTTAAGGTGGGTAGCCTTTCAGTAAGTAGAGCTCCAAATACACAACACAAGGAAAACATTCCATAGTTTCCTATCTCTTTAAATATCTTTTCCATAGAAAAAACCCTAACTACTTGTGGTCTCATTACTAATGGGTACTAACTACCTAGTGGACCCCTTTGCATTAAATAACTATCCACTACTATCCAATGGGCCTTATTTAAAGAGGATGTCTGCATTAACTAGATCCTATGTAGCCTAAAGTAGGGAGGTTAGGGTAGGACCTTATCATCCCCCCCCCCCCTTTGAAATTAGTGTTGTCCTAAAATATGAAGATGGGGAAATTGTTGCAAGATCATGGCTAGTTCCCATGTGGCATCTTCAGGTGGCGTGTCTTTCCACTGGATCAATACTTAACTGATCATGCACTGACACAATTGACGCTCTATGGTATCCAATACTACTTCCGACTAAAGACAAATGGAGCCTTCTTCATCAAGTTCTCGTAAGATGGTTTGCACCTTGCACTTTGATCCTACAACCTTCTTTAGGAAAAACACATGAAATACTAAATGAATCTTGGACTAGGTTGAAAGAGCCAATTTGTAGGCAACTTGTCCATTGTGTTGGATGATATCATAAGGTCCATAGAACTTCAATGCTAATTTCTAAGGTGTTTCGTATTTCAATGATGTTTGTCTATAATAGAGTTAAAGGCGAAGAAACACCTAATCCCCTAATGCAAAAGAATGTTTCGAGCAATGTGGTATGTTTGTTGCTTCATTCTATTCTAATCCATAAACAAATTTTCCTTTAGTATGTGGAGAATGGCTTCTCTAGTGTGGAGTGTGTGATCCACTACCTGAATCTTGGAAGCACTTAGTAAATACAAAGTGACTCACAATAGTTTTTGGCCATAAAATGATTTAAATGGCGTTATTTTGGTATCTCGATGATAAGAGGTATTGTACCACCATTTTGCAAGGGGAAACCATTTTTCCCATTGGTATGGTTTTTCAGAGGAAAAACATCTCAAATAGGTTTCTAAGCACTCTTTGACCACTTTTGTTTGACCATTTTTTGGGGGTGACATGCAATGCTCATTTTTTCATGGGTATCATATAGTTTAAACAACTCCTATCAAAATTTTCTAGTGAAGGTAGGGTCCTGATTTGAGACAATAGAAGTGGGCATGGAATGTAACTTAAAAATATAGTCAAGTAAGACTTGGGAAACCAAGGAGAGGGTAAATGGACGTGGTAAGGAACAAAAATGAGCATACTTGAAGAGATGGTCGACTACCACCATGATTACAAATTTGTTTCCCACCCCTGGAAGTCCCACTATAAAATCCATAGCGATGTTGACCCATATGTTTGTTTGGATTGATAGTCATTGCAATGCCCATGGTATATTTAATATCTCCCATTTGTTTCTTTGGAAGGTGTCATAGGTTGCCACAAAATCCTTGATGTTATTTTTCATTCCCTCCCAAAGGAACGAGCGCTTAATTCATTCGTATGTTTTGTGAAATTCAGAGTGACTTGTAGGTGATGAATGGAATTCCTTTAAGATTCTTTGTTTTAAGGAAGAATTTTTTACTAGAACAATGCATCCTTTATATCACAATGTATGTAGTTTCCATGTATACCCCTTAGGATGGTTGGGATCTTCCTGAAGCCTATGGATGAGTTGAATGATAGTGTCATTTTCCAACCATTCTTGACAGACTTCCTCAAGAAACCTAAGAATGGGTAAAGATAAGGCAAAGAGGGACCCATCCTCCTCAAATTGTTTTGATAAGGCATCAAATACCACATTTTTTACCATTCTTATAGATAATCTCATAATCTTACCCTAGTAGCTTGGTGAATCACTTATGTTTCTCTTGTGAGGATAGCCTTTGTTCAAGAAAGTACTTCAGATTATGATGCTTAGTCTTGATTTAGAAACATCACCCTATGAGATATGGGCATCGGGTCTCTACTGCATACAAGATGACCATCATCTCTTTCTCATATGTGGTTTTACCCAAATTGCAGTCCCATAATTGATTAATAGTGAATGCCACAAGGTGCCCTTCTTACATCAATACCACTCCAAGACCTATGCTCCAGGAATCACATTCCAAGACAAATTTCTTGGTAAAATCTAGCACTAGTAATACTAGAGTCATGCACATGACATCCTTTAAAGCTGAGAAGGTCTATTTAGCAACCCCATTCCGAACAAAGGCATTTTTTTGAGTAGCGAGGTTAATGGAGCAACAATTTTTCCATAATTTTTCACGCACTTCTTTAGTAGCATGTAAGTACTAAGAATCCATGCAATCTCTTCAGGGTTTTGGAATGAGGCTAATATTCCATACTTGTGACTTTCTTGGGATCAACTCATACTCCCTCCTAACTTACAATGTGACCCAAGTATTTAATGTTTGAAGCCCCATAATCGCATTTGAAGAATTTTACGAATAATTGGTGGCCCCGTAGGAGTTGCAACGTTGTATAAACATGCTCTATGTGGTACTCCCATTTTTTGTTGTAGATCAAAATATCATCAAAGAATACTAACATGAAATTGCATAGGAATGGTCAAAATATGTTGTTCATGAGGCTTTGGAAGGTGTATGTAGCATTGCAAAGGCCAAAATGCATCACTGAAAACTCATAATGGCATTCATGTGTATGGAAAGAGGTGTTAGGGATGTTTTCCTCTTTCTTCCTTATTTGGTGGTAGCTAATACGAAGGTCAAGTTTAGTGAAAAACTTGGCTCCATGAAGTTCATTCAAGAGGTCATCAATAACTGGGATACAATTTTTTTCCTTGATGGTCAACTTATTGAGAACCCAAAAATCAAGACACATTGCGCCAAGTACCTTCTTTAATATCATTGTTAGACACACAAATTTAGATAAGCGTGTGAGGTACTATTATTCATTGATATGATACATGAATAAATACAATTGCTTGACCTTTGGATTCATCTTCCAAGAGGCCACTTGGACTCCTAATGATGGTTCACAACTTGTGACAATTCATATTCCTTCACGTTAGTAGCCCTAACGGATTACATTTCCAACATTCCCCCCCTTAATCCGAATGGGTGTATGTGAGTCCAAGATGAGAGTTGAATTCTAGAAGTGTGTAGCTGGAATATGGAATGGATAGTTGCCAATGGCTGAATGTACTCTCTGAATATGGTGGTTTTGGGATGACCACAATCCGAATGGCTAGCGAAAGATGGTGTCTTCTACTAAATTGTGGTGGTGGTTTAAGGAAGACCACAAATCGATCTGGTAGTTTATGGATGACCACAAACTTTGGAACTTGGCTCTAGGGCTCAATGGTTCCTGAAACATTTCCTAAGTTAGCTAGAAGTTGAAGTTGATGTATT
Organism: Picea engelmannii; assembly: GCA_009831015.1. Lineage (NCBI taxonomy): Eukaryota > Viridiplantae > Streptophyta > Pinopsida > Pinales > Pinaceae > Picea > Picea engelmannii. The sequence continues at coordinate 589,544 of ML779142.1, read as the reverse complement.
ATGCTAATAAGAAGTGCTCTTGAATGCTAGTTTAAACGTGACCATAAACTATTGTCTAAAAGAATCTAAAAGTCTTATACTAAGTGGTGGTTTAAGGAAAACCACAAACCAATATGGTGGTTTTGGGTGACCACACATTGAATCACGCTCTCTTGTTACTTCTCGATTGATAAGACTTCAAAACTTGAAGCCTGATTATTATTGATGTTGTCCCCCCCTGTCAGGTAGAAGGTGAGAAGATGTAAATCCTTTCACTGCAATATGCATCAATACTCGAGAATGAAGTCTATGGTCTGAATGATATATCTTCTTGATTGTTGATGACCATTTCCAAGATGTGATCCACCCATAGTGGTTCTTTACTCTTGCATAATTCTGGTGTTTGGAACATCTATCTAAATGATGATTGTCCAAGGTTGGTTTAGGAGTATTCCCTTTGAAATATCGCTCATCATAATTATAGAAAAGATGGAGGTAGTGATGTTGTGTTAGAAAATAACTTGCGAATCTAGATTAGCTATGAGTTGGATGAGATGGGGGTATTCGCCACAAAGGGGCTAGGGAAAGTGGTGAATAAAGGCCCCTTGGTTTGTGCATTGATCACTATCTCAACTTATTTAGCTCTGTATCAATCTTCCTACCATGTTTGTGGGTGATGCATAAAGACGTGTGCTCGAATCGCTTTCCTGAGACCATTGATAAAACATTCTTTAAAAAAAAATCATATTGGCCCTCTGTGCAAATTTCCAATTGCTCAAAGGTAGTAATATATTCCATAACTGTGTTGATTTGGCATCATTTTGTTAGGCATCCCAAATGGTGAGTGTCACGTTCAAAACAAGCATAAAGCTAGTCTTGAGCAAGTTGGGTCCATGCAATGTACCCTTTATAATCCTTCTTATATTGTTGCCACCACTGCCAACATTCGACATCCAAATATAAGACCTCTAATTGTAGTTTGTTTAGGTCATCTGTAATGCCATAGATAAAGAAATAGTGTTCCATTTGGGTAACCCAATATGAGGGATCAAATCCATCAAATTTGCTCAGGTTGACCTTTGGAAAATGGTGCCTTGAATTGTGATCTTAAAAGTGTGGGCATGGATTATCCTAAAACATGTGTGTAGCTTGAAGCCTCATGCTAGATTGAGGGGTAACTGTTACCCTCCCTAGGGTAGCAACCTTTGGATACCCTTACAATGGTATCATGTATTTTCCAGCATGAGATATCACACATCTCTTATCAGATCAAGACATAGTCCTTTCTTTCTCCAATCAAGACATGATGCTTGCTCGATGAAACATGATGTTGCTCATTTTAGATAATCAGTTCAAGAGCCAAGTTACTTCATAGATATGCCATGTGTAATACTTACCTAGGTATGATGATATAACCTCCTAACATGTCATGAAGTTGTGGTTACCTTGTGATTGTTGATTAGAATGTCATAACATAAAAATTATTCACTTGCGTCGTATTACCTTGGGGAACATCTTTTTTGTTAGAACCTCCTAACATGTCATGAAGTTGTGGTTACCTTGTGATTGTTGATTAGAATGTCATAACATAAAAATTATTCACTTGCGTCGTATTACCTTGGGGAACATCTTTTTTGTTAGAAGTGTGTCCTTCTTAAGATAAATAATACTACTAGGAGTTTAGACCAGATAGCACAATACACATCCTAACCATACTAAGCATTTTCTATCTCCCTAAGTATCACTCATCTTCATCCAAATTAAGAAAAAAAGACATCCCATTATGTATGATCTCTCAAAGGTCAAAAGGAAATGTCATAATTAAAAGCCTAAATCAAATAAAGCCACAAAGGCTAAAGAGGTGAAGAGAAAAACAAATAAAGTACAACTACTTCACTATGGTTCCCCCCTTTCAAATTCCTAAGAGCAAAATGCCTATCAAAATTAAAAAAAAAGACTTAGAAAAAATAATGATTAATCAAAAGAAAAGAAATGAGAAGTGCGTGTAGACTGAAGTAGTAAAGCTTCCTCTAGAAAACTATTAAAAAATTGCCTAGCTAAAATAAAGCTAGAAGCATAAAAAACTATATAGGGTGACCTATGCATGTTATAGACTTTGAGGGTCATCACATGGATCATACAGTTTTCCCTTTTCATTACTAATTTCATTAATTGCATATCTTCTACCTGAAACCTTAGGAAATTTGGGTTTTCATTAGGAATAGACCCGTCCAAAAAAATTAACAATGTTTCCCTAGGTAAGACTTAGAGAAGTGTCAAAAATAATTTAAATTGTTATATTTACTAGGAAATTGTCACTTGGAAATTACAAATTAATGATTTTCTAGGAGGCTAAATCCATCATCTTAGGTGGATATTACACATTGGAGTACTATTGGACACATGGAGCATCCCCTCTTTGTTTTGATCGCATGCACATTATCATAACTTAAATGGGGGGCGAATTATGCTTTAGTGCGTGGATTATCTCCTTGAGAAAGGGAAGTGTTTGGATGGTTTAACCATTTTTGACTCCTAAAACAGGTTAACCACTTTGAACATTATTTTATTATATTTTAACCCTTTCTAAAGGGTACATTATTATTTTATTGTAAGAGCACATTAAATATATTATTTTTCTCATGGTTTGTTAGGTCAAATGATTTTACTCATGGTTATTGTAAACGATTTTTGAGCCTCATTTTCATCTATAAAAGAGGAGGCACACTCATTTATAAATCATTGGAAAATAAAGGAAGAATTTTCTGCAAAAAGCTATTGTCTACTTTTCTGATTTTTTTTTATTTGTTTCGATGAAGAGTGGCTTGGATGCTTGTTGTGATGCAAAGAGTTACATATGGTAGATTGTGCTAAAAAGTTAGGAGGTAGCTCTAACCCTTACTCATTTTTATCTTTTAATTTAGATTTATTTAAAGAAAATATCTTAGGGTTTTGCTTCATTAAATATGAACTATTTTTGAATACTAGCATATATTAGGTTGTGTGCAGTTAACTAATACAAACTGTTTTATAAAACATTCTAGTTATCTTAGATCTGATGCTTTTCCCCTAACCCATGGTGAGGGAAAACACCAACACACATAATTTTAATCAATAAGCCCCGATGTGTCTGAACCCATAGCCCAATGGCATGCTGATTTCTTCCCCTATTTTTTCAATCAAACGTTCCTAAATTTTTTCCCATCATTTTTTTTCCTTGAGCCTCAGTGCCATATATCTTACATTTTAAGTTGTCATGTATGTGCTTAATTAATTTTCTCTTAAAAAATCTTCGATTTTATTGATTTAAACTATAGTGGATTCCCTAAATTCTATTTTTGGAATGAACGGTACTAACCCTCAATCGAAGGATGTAATGATTTTTCTTCAGGTGCTGATTATCATTCCCATTTGCTCGCTGCGAAGCATTACATAAGATGCATTTTTGCGTGACAATGATTGATAAAGTGATCCATCCAAGAACCCACGTCTCTTCTTGATCTAATATCTGGGACTATTCAGAGACAAAATTAAAGTAAAACAACAAAATTCTGTGCATAAATACAAGGTTAGTTGATTTCTTTGTCGGTTTGTTATGTGCACTAAAACCCTAAATCCAGACCCCGTCATTGTTGAGTTTTGTGCGCACTAACTATGCCAGATGGTTAATTTTTATGGTCTCAATAAACAATATTTTTCCCAGAATCCAAGTCTGTCGAACGAAGTGTCTATGCAACATTTGATTTTGCAAACATAAATGAATTTTGAGGCCAAACACCAGTGATGGGTTTTATCTAACAAGATCTGATTTAATCTTTTCCTTGCCATTGGAAAGTTAGCCAATGGTCACTCAGATTTCAAATTCTCAAACAACCCGTGGCATAAAATATTCATGATTGCATTGTTTACTATCTCAATCTCGTAGGCATATTACCAAGATTGGTTATCTTAATTGTAGTTCGAGTGTCTCAACCAAATCGTTGAGTGTTCTTTTCCTTTAAAGAGTGATGACAATAAGGTGAGTCCAAATTTCCAAATATCTAAACATTGATGCAATCATCATTGGTATGTGTACACTTGCTATTTGCATTTAACAAGCTAATATCTTTTACATCATTGTGGCATATGACCTCAATGAATGCTACATCAGTTATTACAATATTTTCCTTTTGTAATATCACTAATTGAGCATTGGTAGTGTAGATTTGTCATTCTAGTAGATGTATCAATTATGGTTCCATATCAACAATATATTTGAATTACTGGTGGTTGCAAATCTTCCCTAACTCAACAATAAATTGCTCTTTGAGTGGCATTATACTAGGATCATGACACATTTATGATAGTTACATTGCTGACTCAGTGGCTATAAATATGTGGTGAATCTGATGTTATTTTACATGATTACTCCACCACTTGCACGCTAAATGATGATTGGTCTTATTAGTATATGTAACACACTTGACCCTCTAACCCTCTCTTAGGATGGTGGGATGTTAAAATTTCTCTTTCTCAACTCAACCCTTGTCTATCTCTAAGGTCCATAGATGGATTTTGCTTTTCGATAGCTCTCCAATATCTATGACCACACCCAATTCCTATCTCTAGATATAAAGTTATATCCTCCTAAAGTTTCCATGACCTCATTGTCAAAATCCACCTTACTGCCACATGGCATCCACGTGGATTCTTACCACTCATTCCATCTGATGTGGCACTAAGATGGTACTAATGTGGCACCTGCCCCCTAACTAAGCTCTTAATGGTTTAGACTTCACAAAACCTTTCTTCTTCGTCGTCAGGGTCTATCTCCCATGAGATATCATTTGCCCCAAACTGCCCCATCCCGATGATGATCAATCTAGCGGGTTTCAATCCTCGGATCTGACGGTCCTCGGGTTTCAAAAATCAATGACTGATATTGCATCGACACCCTCCACTGGAATGATCATTAAATTTCGTTCCAAAAGTTCTTTGCTATGGTGAGCAGGTGGGTCCTATGCAGATCCACAACTGAGATCTCATCTGGCCTCTCCACCAACCAATGGATGTCGTTCAGCCTTAAGCCTCCTTTTCATCATCAACTCATTCTCCAGACCTTACTCCAGGTCCTTACTATCCAATATCTGATGAATGAATGGGATCTAACAACATACAGATCCGACGGTCTAGATTGTAATAAAAAACCTAAGGGTTTCTATCCCCAAGACCACTCCCACCCTATCAACCATTGAGTCGATGACACTTGTCACCCCCATAGGTATGCTGGTTGCTATGCTAGCATGCCACATCGACATGATGTCACCATCCCATTTTCTCACTTAAATTGAACCCATGACAAGCTACGATGGAGATCAACTCTTTCCTATATGTTGATCAACGAATCTCGTTTCTTTTTAAGACCTTTGACATTGTTGACACTCTTTGGAACCATGGTCCAAATTTTTCAACCTCCTGTACCTCGACGACAATGTGATTGGTACCAATGGTCCAGATTGTTATGAGGTCACTCTCGACATATCAACGATCCTTGTCCCCTATCAAGTTCTTCGTCGTCGTCCAAATTCACACAAGTCTCGCCACTCGATCGCTCCCAACGATGATGCCTTCCTTGACGAAGGGTCGAGATCTACTTGTCCTACCGAATCCATAGCTGTAAAATATCTTGACTCAACAGAAGGTTTTCTACTGGTTAACACTCCTATTTTGGTACTTATCCAATTTTAAGGGTTCTTTAAGGTCTTCCAGAATTCCAGGAGTTTGGAGTCTACTTTGAGATTGTCAAAGACTACCTAACTTCGTCGAGAGGAAGATTTTTTCATATCTTTCAAGATTTTCACTTAAAACTGGTGATTCTTCCAGATTTAGGATCTCTCAACTGACACATGAACCTCAACGACACCAGGGAGCTTTCATCATCTCTCAGATGAGGATTTTTTCTGTATCCTACAAACTTTTATCTCAAGCTGCAAGGTTCTCAGGGACACATACTGCCCATTCTTATCATTTTCATAATTTAATAGATCAAATAAAGACCATAAAAAGAAGATCCTAATTACTCAGGGTTCAATTCATTGATTTCAAGCATTCACATTTCTCATTTAAATAAAAAAAAATACATAATGACATCATTCATGCACATTTAAACATATCAAGTTAAATACTTATCTGATCATGGAAATGGCTACAACCCACTGATTAAGAGAGGACACCTTTCCTCCCAACCTTAGGCCATACTGTAGAGTGCCTTCCTATTGTAATCCACCCCTGTGCCAAGCCATGATAGCACAAGGGGAATGATTCAACTTGTTTCCAAGCTTAGGATGATCTAAGAAGGTTACTCTCCTTCCTCCGTGACAACAACATAAGTTGCTCCCTTCCCACTGAACTCAGGGCCTCTATAGGTTTATCAAGTAGTTTACCAAGTGGATTTCCTCTGCACAAGGGAGTCCCTTCTTTGATGTATAGTCCCTCAACGACCTCCCCTTACTAGTGCCATTTTATGTCTAGTAAGTACTAAGCTATGGGCCTCTTTTTCTCTAGTCAGGATCCAGGTCTTCTCTGTTCCAGGGAGATCATCGTAAAATTGGTCATGCTTCCTATTTTCTTCAAGAAAATCTCTCCACTTTCTTCTTCTCTTCAATCAATGACGATGAACGTCTCAGTTCGCTGCTCCTTTATCCTGTGAGCTCATTGCTCACTCATGTCAGTGTTTCATGGAAACTTGCACATGAGACCTAGCTAAAGAATACACAAACAAAGATTATCAAGAAAAGGAAGAGAGATACAATATGAATAATGAGAATCAATGTATATTATGATCTATCCAATGAGTGAGTGATATTCACTCATATAGGCAATGACATCCTATAATTAAGAAAAGTGAAGAAGCCGTGAGCTTGAGTGATATTTTCTTAGGAATGCATGCATAATAGTGATGGTCTATTATGCATGCAACACCCCCACTGAACTAGTGTGCCGAAAATAGAAATTTCTCCAACACCCCCCCTGAACATCACTATGGAGTAAAAAATGAGTCCTGACTACTAGGTCCTATTAGGTACTCATGTACAATGCAATTAATGAACACTGAATAAAAATGAGGAAAGAGGGAAAACCACGTGGGAACAAAACCCCCCCTCAAAAGACAATGCATCAAAAGAAGAAAAGGCAGTTGCTAGGAAACTGTGTTCTTCACTGCAAGACGATCCCGCAAAGTCTGAAATTTCTTCTTAGTGAAGGTCTTGGTGAATATGTTGACAATCTATTCAGAGGAAGGACATAATTTCAAATCAATGATCCTGTCATGTACCAAATCTTTTATGAAATGCATGTGGACCTTAATGTGTTTGGTTCACTGTCACTGTACTGGATCGCTGCAAAATATCAGTGTACTTTGATTGTCACACCATATGATAGTCGGACAATGAAACTGGATACCAATCTCAGTAAGGAAGTGCCGAAGACAAAGTGTCTGAATGACATAGTTGAATTCTCCTTTGTACTCATCCTCTGTGGAAGATAAAGAAATGGTTGATTTCTTCTTACTTGACCAATAAATTGGGCCTGACCCCAAACTGAGAGTGTACCTAGACGTGGACTTGCGATCTGTGCTATCACCATCCCAATATTAATATGTGAATCCTATGAGATCTAATGCACAACCAAATGCATAGTTAATCCCATAACTCATGGTGCCCTGAACATATTTGAGGAAGCGCTTGGAAGCCTTCCAGTGCAGATCATGGGGTTCTTGCATGTATATGGAAACTGCTGCTACCACATATGAGATATCTAGACAGGTGTGGGTGAGATACAAAAGACTCCCCACCAACTGTCGATACAAAGTGTTGTCCACTAATGGTGTATCCCCGCCATCCTCAACTATGATCCCAGATAAGAAGGGTTCAGGTGCAGACTTACAGTCTGTCATGTGGAATCTATCTAGAAGATCCCTGACATACTTAGCCTGAGAAATTTTGATGCTGGAAGCATTCTGACTAATCTCAAGACCAAGAAAGAAGTGTAGTGGACCCATGTCTGTCATAAAGAACCTATCATGCAAAATATATTTGACCAAAGAAATGGATGAATCAAAGCTACCAGTGATCAAAGGATCATCAACATAAAGTACTAAAATCATCACAGAGTTAGTAGTCCTCAACATGTAAACATTCGAATCAGATTTACATCTAACAAAATCATGTGAAATCAAGTAAGAATCCATATTTTCATACCATGCTCTAGGTGCATGCTTGAGGCCATAAAGAGACTTCTTCAGTCTACATACTAAAGATGAGTTTTGAATGAGCCCCTGCGACTGCTCCATGTATATCTCCTCTAAAATGTCACCATGAATAAAATCATTCTTCACATCCATCTGGTGAACTTCCCATACTTTAGCTGCTACAATGGCTAGAGCCAAGCGAATGAAGTCCATCTTTGCTACAGGAGGAAAGGTCTCATCGTAATCTATCCAATGAATCTAGTGAAATCCTTTTGCAACTAATCTGGCCTTGTACCTACTCACCTGACCATTTGCTACTCTCTTGGTCCTATAGACCCATTTGCATCTGACAAGTTTCCTCCCTGGTGGAAGTGGAACCAGATCCCAAGTCTTATTATCTAAGAGAGATTCATGCTCCTCCTGCATGGATGCTTCCCATAGTGGATTGCCAACAACCTCACTGTAGGTATGTGGATTAGAAGATTGAACCATATAGAAATGCATGGGCATCGCTGTTTCAGAAGCTGAAAGTACATGAGAAGGATCCACATGCTAAGATCAAGTCCTCCTTAAATCCAATGGATCCCCTACAAGGTTTCCTGCTTCCTGAAGTGTGGACTGTGCCCACTTGGGCATTTGCTAAAGATCTGACATTGGTTCCTCATTTCGCTGTACTACCTTCTCATTTTCATGTACAAATCCTCTAAATCCGTGTCTGAATATGTAGCATCTGAGTGTGTGGAATCATCATCTCTGATGTCTGGAACTAATGGAAGCACAAGAGTCTCTGCATGTTTCACTGGAGGTGCATGCAAAGGACTCTCCTCAAACTAAACACTGTGCTCAATGATGAGCTGATCTGTAGAGGGATGAATCAATTTGTACCACTTTACATAATCTGGATATCCCACAAATATGTAAGGTGTGCTCTGTGGATATAAGGCTTTCCTCTTTTCAGAAGGAATATGGGCCCATGCTCTAGATCCAAATATGCAGAAGTGTGTGACATTTGGTTTGTCACCTGTCCAAGCCTCAAAAGGTGTCCTATCCTCAACTGATCTATGATGTGATTTTTTCTGTATGTAAGAAACACAGTTAAGTGCCCCAACCCAAATATTTGAAGGAAGTGATCTTACATGCAACATGCAACTTGTCATCTCCTTGAGAGACCTGTTCTTCCTTTCAACAAATCCATTCTGCTGTGGAGTGTATAGAATTGTGTGCTGCAATTGGATACTAGCTTCATGACAAAGATTCTAAACATCTTTGTTGATATACTCCCCCCATTGTCTGTACGAAGGATCTTGATTTTCTTCCCAATTTGTGTCTCTACTAGAGCTTTGAAGTCTTTGAGATGATAAAAAACTTCATACTTTTGTCTGAGAAAATAAACCCAAGTATAGCGTGAGTAATCATCAATAAATGTAAGAACATACCTTGCTATTTTGATGGACGGATGTGAAAATGGACCCATGAGATCACTTTGAACAAGATCCAAGGAAGAGGAAGCTCTCCTTCCCTTCCCCTTTTCAGACTTCTCTTCATGATGCTTGCCAATAATGCATCCTTCCCAAACCCCTTCAAAAAAATGAATGTCTGGTAAGCCTTTGACCATTCCTGTCTTGGAAAGTCACTGCATGTACCTAAAGTTTAAATGACCAAATCTCTCATGCCATACTCTACTACTATCATTAGCATTTGTAAGTAGCAAAGAGGAGTCATAGTCAATAAACTGAGTAAACTTATACAACCGTGATTTGTGATCTACCTCATCAACTGCAATAATAGAACTGTCATGAATGTCAAGTACAATAACTGAATCTGATGTAAATTCAACCCTTTTACCTGTTTGAGTGATCTGATAAACTGAGAGCAAATTTATAGAAAGCTTTGGAACATGTAAAAAATTCTCAAAACTTCCATTAGGGAGTTCCACTCTTCCTTCTCCTGCAAATTCTATTGGAGTATCATCCCCCATGAGAATAGGAGGTCCAGAGCATGAACTCAAAGAAGTACAAACTTCCTCTTTAGCTTCCATATGATGTGATGCACCATAATCTATAATCCATGAATTCGATGAAGAATTAAGTGCAACCAGAGCATGATGATTACCTTTCTTAGGCGCATGGTCTTCTTCCTTATTCTTCTTGGCTCCTTTAGGAATGAAGTCTCCAAGGTTATTCTTCTGAAGTACCTGTGTCATACGATCAATCTGCTTCTTCATGCATGTGGATTCTTCATGATTCGGTTTATTGCAATATGTGCACTACTTTCCCTTCTTTTTCTTCCTTTTGGAATTTGAAGAATCTTTGGAACTTGAAGAATCCTTGAAGTGTTTGGAATATCCCTCCTTCTTTGACTCTAGATGTAATAGCTCCTTTCATTTCTGCTTCGATTTTTCATTAGATGATCCTTTTCCATCATGCATGGTGAGTGTTGAGGAAAATATATGAATTTATCTTACTCATGCATTTTCAAATCTTGCTTGGCTAAGGAAAGATAGTTGGGAATATTACCCTATGTTTATAGCCTCAAAAAGTGTTTCCCAATCCACAAGTATTAGTTACAAGGGCTTAGGATGATTTTTTAAAATAAAAGATTGCTGCAAAATATAACATTTTTATATAATTTTCTGAATATAACAAATTGCAAAAGTAAATGTGGAGATCAAAATCAAAATTAAAAAGTCACATATTAACACAGATGAGATAGAATAAAAATCGCTTTATTTCATTCCAAGAAATAAAAAAGAATCGTTCTCTTTACAAAAATCCCAGTGGGCGGCATGGACCAAGGCTAAACTTAGATATCCCCGATGAAAACCATACAAAAGGACTCTGACAAGAAGTAAAAATTGAACATTAAAATCTTTATCATCTTTCTACAGACTGCTTCCCACTTGACTCTGCATAATATCCTTTATCAATCATGAAATTTAATTCATAAACAGACAAGTCTATAAAGACCATCAAAGATAGATCAACACCTTTGAAACAAACATCTGAATGATATGGTTCGTCCTTGAACCTTGCTGTCTACAATAGGACCCTGCTATCATAAAAGAGAATTAGGCTTTTAATGAATTGAAGAATGAATGAAAATTGAACCATCTCAATAAAACTCAAGAGCAAACCTTAGTATGCTTTCTCCTTCTATTCTCCCCTTGTTCTTCCTTCTCATTTGGATTTTATGCATTCCAAATTAGTTGAAGTAGTTCAACTACCTCATTTAGTTAAGTTAACTAAAACTCAACTAACTTTTAGTTTAGGGGAAGAATTAATAATAATAATAAGGGTCTTTTATTAAATAATAACTAGTAGGTGGGACCCCTTGTGACTCCCTTTAATTTCTTAACAAAAATAAACATAATTGGACAATCAATCAAACACATCCATCCTTGTGACTCCCATAATCAATTCCACAATTTGAAATTTAAATATCAATGATATTTCAAATTATATCCAAACATATAATATCCAAAATATCCAAAAATAGTTTGCTGTCCAAAACCTTCAACAATCCACTGTCCTCAATAAATCAATAATAAAACATAATCAAAAACCATATTTTCCACTTTGAGAGGCAATTTTTCCTTTGTTGTTTCTATCCCCTATTGACTTCCCTGAATTAGACTTAGATTGGGTGGAACCTTGAGGCCTGATCTCGCTAATGACATGGGAACAATCATCTCTCAAGTGCATACAAGATGATATTGACTTAGCTGAATCACTTGAAGGGGAGGAGGGAGCATCAACAACTTTTCCTTTTTCATGCATATGGTGGGATTCAGTTTTGAGTCTTTTTCTTGCGTGGGAGAACTGTACAGGTGAGTGTGTAGGGCCAATCTGGACATTTGGGTTAACAGGTGGAGGAGGAGGAGGTAAAGACAAATTTGGCCAACCACAATGGCGGGAGACTATTGGGTGAACAATCTACCACCATCCATCATTCTCGGGAACTTCAGGTTGCAAAGATACACGAGGGGGCACATGGATACCAAGAACATGTTGGGGTTGGAAGGGAGGCCTCTCTAGTCTAGGCTAGACTACCCCTTGTCCAATCCAATTGAAAAATCCATCTTGAAAGAGATGATGTAACTCTTGAAGATCTACATCAAAATGTATTGAGAATCCGGGCCTTCTAGGCCCTTTGTTCCAATTTCCTCTGCCCCTATTATTTCGTCCATGACTCCCTCTGCTAAAGAAGCTCATCCTGTATGCAAAAATTATTAGCAACTAGCTCTTAAACAAACCATACATGACATTCTCTTAATATGAAACAAAGTTTGGCTCAACAATCACATCAGACCCATGCAATCCAATCCATAAAATTTATCTATTGATTTTCAAATGAGCAGGGGGTGAAATAGGGTTCAGGGATATCTGAGGGGCTTGTATTGAGAGAAAAAGTGATATCATGACCGAGAGTAAGAACACGATTACTGCTCGAAAATTCATTAAACAATTGACTGTGCAACAAAACCAAAACATATCAGCTCTCATCTATCTTTGTGTTATTTTTTATTGCTCTCATAAAAAGTATTAATTTAATTTTAGTGAACAAGGTGTGCAAAATGAATTTGGCATCGTGAGGGGATTTATAATGAGTGAAAAAGTGAGAAAACAAGTGAGAAAATGAGAGGGAATTAGATGGATACTGTTCATAAAATAAATTAACTCAATCAACTATCATAACTCTATTCAAATTTTAATCCAAAAAACATCCACTTCAAGACCAAAACATTCACTGTTTCTCAATTGTATCAAATTGCTTGCTGTCTCAACAACAATTTGATTTCCCAAAAAACTTCAATTTATAACAGTCTATGTATTATAACATATGCAAACATTCCAATTCAATGGTATTGCATGCTCTAATGCCGATCTAATTCTTTTTAAAACAAACAAAACATGCACAACAATCATGGATCGAAAACAACAGTCAACCCCAAAACATAACCCTGAGCTTGATCTCTGTGTGCATCAATATATATAGACTTCCTTTTAAAACAATTCATAGTTTGCACAATGATTCCTATACGACGTATGAAGAGAACATAACTAGATGATACAAAAGGATCTCTGTTATCTATGCCAGGACATTCATCTTTGGTAATGAAACAATAATACACCCAAGATAACAATCAACAATCACTGTCCTCTAATAAACAATCGGACCCGATTTAAATATACATAGGTGCCTTTTAAAATCATGGACAAAATTAAGAGCATGCTCGGTTATCCAATCATATACAGGTCTTCAATCATATCATCGACACAAGCTAAAATCAACAACAACAATCAATCTCCAAAAAATTAAACCCCGACCTTGCTCTCTGTGTGAAATAGTATATACAGACTTCCTTTTAAAGGGAACGAGCCACATAACTATATCATGTATGAAGAGAAAAGAGCGGTATTGACACACATGCACCTCTTTTAAACCTGACAGAACCATGATCGGGCTTGGTGAAACTCATACAGGTGTATTCTTATCTTTAAATGCAATAAATATCATGCTGGATTAAACACAATAATCGAGACCATAAACGAATAGAAGGACTGCTCTCGGCTGTATGTAACCACATATTTTCCTTCTTCCTTGTTCAAACAAATTCATCATAGAAATACCACACAAAGATTCGACCAGGAGGATGGGTTTATCAACGAGAAAGCACGTTTCTTTAAACTTCTACAATCATTAAACTGATAACCCAAAACTTGACAAACCCCAGAAGGTGCCCAAGGAGGGTAGAGGCAAATCAGAGTCCAAGTTGGGTTTGTTTACAAAATTAAATACAGAGAGGCAACAAAAGCCTGCTTGTTTTAAAAAAAAAAACACATAGAGATAATGGTCTTCATATCCTCATATCCATTTACCATTGATTAAAAACCAAAGGCCATAATGTAATCTTGAAAACAAAGAGCCATGCTCTTTTAAAAAAAACTACACTCGTTCGTCTTATAACTCCAAGCCCTTGACAGAGTCATACGTGAACGCTTGAGTGGAGAATAAGGAAATTCGAGTTAAACAACCCAGTTCCACACAAGTGCCCCTAACACTTTGCAGAGAGGAACGTGGGTTAACTTAAATAGTGGAGGGTACTCAAAACACAAGGAGTTAATGTCTCTTTCCAACACCCAAGAGTTTGATAACCTATGAAAACAATTGACAATGAGGACACACGACACTCTTTGTGAAAGAACGCCATGACGTAACTCGTATCAATTTGATACATACACATGCATGCATTAACATTCAGGGCCAACCAAGACTGGAATTTTGGTAAGATTTAAACAAAAATACAGTAAGGAATGAGCCATCAACAACATATCAGGGTTTAGACAAAATAAACACACCAACTATTGACAATTGCTCTGCAACTAGATAAATATTACAACAATGACCGAGAGGGAAAATGAGTTGACAATCACTGATACACAGAATGGTGGTTAAAACCCTTGACCATCAAACTCGGATCCTGTTGCATTACTTTCACCATTATTCCACAGAGAACCATCATAAAAAACCAATCCGACTGAGCAAATAACTAGTGCACAAACTTTATAATAAATAATACCCATTACTCTTCTTACAATTACCAACATTTCATAGTCATCACATAGAGCCATAACACCATATTTACACACAGTAAAAAACTCAATAAACACAGAATCCATGCATTCCCGAGCCACCATTTGATTCATAGTACAAAGAGTCTATCATGGTTGGAGAGAAAAGAGACATACTTGTGAGAAAATCGCTTAAATTATGAGCTGACCGAGATTTCCCTTATGAAACCTGAAAACGTGGAGCTTCCACAACCAATAGACAAACAATGCAACAATGCTAGGGTGATGGGCGATAGGGAGGCTTGGAGTGACGTGCAGTAAATGCACGTCGCTTCCTCACCTGGCCCCATTCAATTCCATGTACGAGCCAACCCACTAACATAACATCCACCATTAAAATCAAACCATATAACCAATGCATAATTCAATGCCACATCCATCGTAAGATTTGATACCATATCTATTGCATAGTGTGCCACCTGAGATATATCATATCTATACATTAACCTCTTTCCGTGACTCCAACGATAATCACATATCAACGCTATTATATGTTCCTTCCATTTAACTCTTTAATAAAATTGCATAGTCCTTCAATCAAAATACATAGCATAAAAGCTAGGTTCGACACTTGTATCCATTTATACATTCAATTGAAGATTATATGTAGTCTTTTATCATGGACCTAGGATTAACACATAGTTCATTTCATTTTATTTCGAGCTAGCTCCCATTTAATTATCCTTTGCATAAATCATATATGGATTAAAAATCAATGTAATAGAATAACATAACTTATCACCTGTAAACAATATGATTCTCGTAACCATAGAATTACCCTGTATCGCAAGTAAATATCAACAACATTTAACCACAATGTATCAACCACCCATTTATCACATCAAATGAAACCAATACTGCATCATCAACTGTATAGGACTATGTAGGAAACATCATAACATCATCAACATATAATCGTACCATGTCTATCTTTGTGCCTCTAATGTACGAGGGGGTCCCACCTACTAGTATTATATTATTATCATAATTAAATAATAGCACTTTAGCAATCCTTTGCAAGTGGAATTCATCGTTGTGATTTTAATCATCAACAAACTGGCGACTCCACAGGGAAATCTATTTCTAACAGATTAAGAATTCAGAATGTCTAGTTTTGCAGACCAATACCATAAAATCAAGAAGATATACATCTGAATGATTATGTAACAGGGGGAAGTGAGCAGATTTAAGGGAAAAATGACCGGGAATTTGGGAATAACTCGTGGAAAGTGTTAAGTATGAGGGGGTTTATCCCTGTAAGCATAATCATTCAATTAATCATAGTAAAGTGTTCTTGACTTCAAGGATAATTTTTTTTCTAAAATGCTCTTTTAATTCTTGAAATGGATGGAAGAAAAGGAAAGTAGAAGAGGGATAAAACTAGCTATCTTCTAAAACAATAGTTGAAGCATGTTGGTTACTTATATATCCTGTCTGATTTTGTATTGAGTGACCCATGGTTCATGTTTGTTCAGGGTTCCAACAAAGCCTCTAAAACTATCGACCCTCTTGGTAAACAAGAAGGCAACGTAGTGCACAGGGTGCAGTGCGCCGTCTCACCCGATATAGTCTTAATGGGTGGCTGCAATACTCATGTGTCTGTAGCCTGGGATTGAGTGGGAGATCTAATAACTGTATGCTGAGATTTCTATGGTAACTTATTACCGCAATACACCATCATTTACAATTATGCAGGAAATATAACAACTCATTCATTTAGCATAACAATATCTACTGAAGACAATAAATAAACACATGCATTCAATCACATAACACAGGTTTTACTGTGGTTCACCCCCCCTGGGCTATGTCCACAAAGATCTGGCTCTTAGCTCTTTTATTATAGTAGTTCTTGACTACAACACCGCACACTTTACAACTCTTCTCAGTTAGGTTAAGATCTATTATGAGGCGGACTAGATCGCACCAGGCTCCTCTCCAGCTCAACAACTTGCAAAATTAGGTTATACAACAAAATATTACATTGCATCCACTTTCTCACATCCTTCTCTTTGCATCTCTATATTCGTATCTCTCTCTCTCTCTCTCTCTCTCTCGTGAGACATAGGTATGTATATTTATATGTTTCTGGCTATTCAACCATTACAATACATTGCAAAACCCCTAACCCTAACATCGTTAGGTCCTTCCTGCATGCACATGTGCTTCTCTTCCTTCCAGCTATCGCTTTCCTTATGCATGCCGTCTTTCCCAAAATCGCCTTTCTTTCCGCTTTGTCCTGCTTCCAACATGCCTCTAACACTAACATGTAGCTTGTCCCGAGCCACCTATCCTTTGTGCGCTTCGTCGATCTCCCTGGTGATCACCTGGAACTTCTCCTTGAGCTCCACTGCTTGTGTTTGAGCCTGTGCAGTCTTTTCCTTGAGTGTGTTTACTGTCTGGAATGCAATTGCTTCACTAATCAACCCTGTGCACTCTGCCTAGGTCTGTGCCATATATGTCTTGGCTTCCTCTGCCTATGCCATGAATTCTGCTACTCGCTCTTGCAACGGTTCCATTTGAGCCTGACGCTCCTTTTTCTGTGTTTGCGTAGTGGTGATTTTTGTCTGTAGTTTCTTCATATCCTGTGCCCATTTGACGCACTCCATGATGGAAATTGTATTCCACCTCTACTTGAGGTTATGGATAGCTGCGCTTATCGTTTATTCTTCCTTGTCCCACTGCTGGACTTGCTGATCCTCTTCTAGATTCGTTCAAAGCTATGCTGCTTTATTGAAAAAGTCTGTTGCTGCGCTGATTTGTTTCTCTATCTCATGTAGCTTCTCTGTTTCCTCTTGATTCCTTTTCTCCCTTACCTCTGGTGGAGTGGTAGGTGTGAGCTACTCGTGAAGATTCTCGATCTCCTTCTGATATTGATTGATTTCCTGCGTAATCTGATCAATCTTCTCTGTTGCTGTGATTTTGTCCCTCTATGCAATCTTTTGAATATTCTCATAAGTTCCAACCAATTTTTGTTTGAATCCGTTAGCGCGATCCCTCTCTTCTTGGGTCTCGAGCTTGGCCTACGCATATATCAATTCCATCGCATCCCATTTATCCTTTTCAACATTCAATTCCGCATGCCTTCATCGTTTAGTACTGATTTTTCTATCCTTACTTTTCCTGCTTGTTTCCATTTTGACCTGGATGTTGGCCTTGTCCTCACCGAGTTTGTATTCCTAAGTGGGCGTGCTTCTTCTCCTTTCAGCACACTGTACCTCTATTGGTACCGTTTAATATTCTCTGTGTGTGTGTTTTTTACTGCGCGGTGACTTTTCAAGTTGTGGGTGGTCGACTGTCCTTGTACGGATTCAGTTGGCTCCCGTTGATCATCCCTATGAGTTCTATGCCTGCTAAGTCTTTCAAATATACAACTCCCCCATATGTGACAATTTTTACTTCATACGGTCCTAACCAATGCATTCTGAGTTTTCCTGGGTGTTGAATGGATTTGCTGTCATACATCAACACTAAATCTCCTTCCTTGAAATTTTTCTTCTTTATGTGTCTGTCATGCTAAGATTTTTCCCTCGCTTTCTAAACTTGTTGGTGGAACCCTGCTAGGATCCGATCTTCCTCCATGGTCATCAACTGATTTAGTCTCTCCTGTACTGCACCTCGTTCTATCATGTGTGTAATTGCTGCTACACGCAAACTGGGTACCAAAACTTCTAATGGCACCACTGCTTCTTTGCCATAAACCAGTTTAAATGGCGTATTCCCTTTCAAATTCTTGCATATGGTCTTGTAGGCCCACAATACTGTTGGTATTTTGAGGTCCCAATCATCCCTGTTGACATTATAGATCTTAGTCAGTGCATTCTCGAGGATTTTGTTAAAATCTTCTACTATGACATTTGCCTGTGGGTGATATGGTGTTCTCTTATGATGATGGACTTCAAACTCTTCAATCATAGCGTTGATAGTGCGGTTAATGATGTGCGTTCCTTGGTCTCTCATCAAAACTCTTGGGCACCCAAATCTAGTGATTACTTGTTCAAATAGAAAGTGTGTTGTTGTTTTTGTGCTGCAATCCTTCACTGGTGATGCTTCCACCCATCTTATCATGTATTCTGTCGTGGTGATAATGTACCTTTCTCCTGTTCTTTTTGTTGGTGGGTTGATTGGTCCCACAAAGCCTATTTCCCATTTATCAAATGCCTACAATGTTACCTGTGTTTGTAATGGAATTTATTCCCTTCTAATTGGTTTACCAACCCTTTGACAAACGTCGCATCTCTGGAAGTACTCCTTCGAGTCTATGTGAATGGTCGACCACAATAGTCCTACGCGCAATACCTTATGCACGGTAGATTTTCCTACGTAATGTACTCCTATTCCCTTGTGGGATTCTGTTAAAACTCTTGTTCTTTCGTGTTCTAACACGTATCTTCGCAAGATGCTATCTGCACCCATTTTGTATAAGTGTCATGTGATCAGTTGATAGTTTACAGCCTGAACTATCAGGTTTTTCTTCAGCACGGTGTTATATTCCGGCAACGCAATACCTGTGCTCAAGCAATGAATGATATCTGCAAAGTATTCATCAACGATCTGGACTAAAAATAGCTGTGGATGTGGGAAGTTGTCCTCTAAATTCGTAGGTTTTTCTCCATTTGTGACCCTTGATAGGTGGTTAGGGCCTGCATTCAATTTTCCTGGCTTGACTATTACTTCAAAATCAAATTCTTGAAACAGTAGTAACCATCGACAGATTCTCCCCCCCAACACTGGATTGTTGACTAGGTATTTAAGGGCCGAGTGATCTGTGAACATATTAAAGTGTTTCCCCAATAAGTAATGTCTTAACTTCTGCAGTGCGTAGACCATAGCTAGGCCTTCCCTCTCTGTGGTGTTATAGTTCTGTTCTGATTCAGAGAGCTTTCTACTTGCAAATGCTATAGGGTGATCCAAATCTCCAATGCCTGGCTACACCAAGATAGCTCCAAGTGCTATGGCTAATGCATCTACATGTATGTGGAATCTCTTTTCCCAGTCTGGAAATATTAGTATTGGCACGGTGACCATCTTTTCTTTCAGTGTATCCAGACTGTGTTGACAATCGTCGTTCCACTAAAAATTTATATCTTTTCTTAACAATTTCTCCATTGGTGCAGTAATCTGTGCGTACCCTTTGATAAACTTCCTATAGTATCCCGTGTGTCCGATTGTCTCTCTTATATGAAAGACTGTTTTTGGTGGTGGAAAGTTAAAAATTACTGCAATCTTTGCAGGATCTACTAGTAACCCTTGTTTGCATACTATATGGCCCAATAGTATCCCAAACGTTGTTCCGAATATACATTTTTTTATGTTTAATGATATCTGGAACTGCCTACATCTTTCTAACATTATCCGTAGGACCTCTACATGGTCTTTCAACAAACTATAGACTGCCCAATCATCCAGGTATACCTCTAGAAACTAGTGGATGAATTCCTTAAACGCGGTGATGACTATTATGGAAAATATTGCTAGTGCATTCTTCAGTCCAAGTGGCATGACTGTGTACTAGTAGGATCCCCATTCTGTAGCAAACGTGGTCTTGTATATGTCTTCTTGTGCTATCTTAATCTGGTGGTAGCATGAGAATCCATCAGTGAATGAGTAAACTTCGTGTCCTACTACGTTCTTCAACACTTCGTCCGTGAAAGGTGTAGGGAATGAGTCATGTAGGCATGCATCATTCAAATTCCTCAAGTCGACACATATCCTTATCCCTCATCGTTTTTCTTCTAAACTACCATTGGGATTATCCATTCTGATTCTTCCACTAGTTCTATGATTCTGGCTTCGAGCATCCTATCGATCTTAGCTTTGACTTTCTGCTTATATATTGGGTCCAATCTGTATGGTGGTATCTTCATTTCTCCTAGATCTCCTGCTATACCCTTCATATCTGTAAATGTTATGGGAAACAGGTCGTTGTATTTGTGCAGTAACTCTGTTATGTTTTCTACTATTTGCTCATCCCAGTAATCTCTAATGCTGGCCATTTTCGGATTCTCAACTATCCCAATGTTGACTTTTTTCACCTTGATCGACGCAACAATGACTTATGATTCTACAGGTGGACCCTCCACTTCTCTCTTGCCTTACGATTCTTCGATCTGAATATCGCGTGGATCGTCTTCATCTGGTGCTTCGTCCTGCACACAGTAACATGACAATAATTTTTGGACTGTCTGCTTGTTCCACTGTTGTTCTTTTGTTATGAGTTCTAATTCTGGTTCCTTGATGAATATCACCTATTTTATTTGTTTAAGAGCTGCATCTATGTTGGGGTTCTCATGCTCAAATGAGAAAGTGACTGTAAAATTCTGTTGCAATATCGTCCAGGTCACAGTTCCTTTGTGCAATTCCTGGTCTATATACCAATTCGTTGGTATGCCCTCTAGAGTGTGTATGAAATGATGAGACCATTCCTTTGGGGGTTTCATTTTCCACAACATTCTGCACTTCTCCAAGTGTTCCGCTGGTGCCCCCTGTCCATCATACTTCTGTTGCTGGTTGTTTTTCTGTTCTGCACCAAACCTTATGCGCAGTAACCGTTTACATTGGTACCAATATGTGATTGTCTCTTTGTGTGAACCCCACCATCTTGCAGGTGTAGCCTTGAGTGCTATATCAAGTGCTAAGAGTCTATGATTCTCTAAAACTTCATCTTCGTATTGTGCCATGAATACTTATAGATCGTTTCTTCTATGGAAACCGGGTGGTTCCCTTATCTCCATGCCTACCCATATTACTGTGCAGTCTATTCATGCACATATTCTCGTGGAAACTTCGTGTAGCCTTTGTTTCGATTTCTCTAAACTGATATTTGATTCTGTCACACATGAAGTAATGGTCCACCAACTTAGTATCCCATCTGCAGTTGGGTTCACGTAATCCTTATTGCGTGTAGTTGTTCTATACAACTGGCTGATCTCTTCTAAGTCTAAGAAAGTGGGTTCTACAAACCTTTCCCCTTCTGACGGGTCTAATGGCACGATGACCCTGTATTCACCTGACTCAAATGTTATTTTTTGTGTCTTCAAATTGATTATGGCCTGGTTTTCAAACGCCCAATCCAAACCAAGAAACGCTGGATATGGTGTTGTGCCATACACTATTTCAATCACTTCAAAGTTTGCTTTAGTACGCAGTCCATCCAGGTCTACTGCCACTCCTTTTAGTCTACCAATTGGTAGGAATCTATGTTGGTTTGTTAGTTTTAGTTGAACATGTGAGTATCCTAATTTGGGATTTCCCATACATTTCCATGTCTTCTTTGGTAATACATTAACTTCAGATCTTAGATCTAGTATAACATATCCCATGTTGAAATCTCCGATGTTGGCATTCAGTCTGAACTCCCTACTTGTTCTTCTCTTTGTATGTACACGATTGACCGTTTTCTGTTCTAGTTTTCCTTCCGTCTCTATACTACATCTTTCTAATATGTTTTGCAATATTTTGACAGATGGTGGATAATTCAATACTTTTACACATGATTGCAAAAAGCCTTTGATTGTAATTACTTGTTGCATGGATTTCATTTCATTGGTATAATCCAATAACGAAGGCATCTCGTATTCTGGTGCTTCCTTGCTTTGCTGCATAATTGAAGTCAACGCAATATCATCCTTCGGAAATTCTTTTCTGGCTTGCTTAAATATCTCCTTCTCATTCTACGCATCGAACTACTTCCTTGATTAGATGTTCTTCTTCACTCACTGGTGTTGTACTGGCTCTTGTCGGACTGTGTCGTTTCCTGTTTTAGCTCCTCCGCAAGTAACTATGTTGATGTTCCATCCTTCGTCCCTCGCTTTGGCTGAAATCCACTGAACATTCTGGTTGTTTTGGTTCCTCTTTTCCTGGAGCTTTACTAATAGTGTCAGACATTCTTCCGTATCATGGTCCAATGCACGACAATACATACATGTTGCTGGTGGAAGTGGACATTCCCTTGCATAATGTCCCCGTTGTTGGAAATTGTGACATACCACTGGTCCTCTACCTCTTCCAAAACCTCATCTCGCTCGTCCTCCACCTCTATAGCCTGCTCGATCTCCTCTCGGAACGTTATACTAAGGTGCCTGATTATATTGCATGGTATTGTACTAAGGTTGCGTTGTGGCTGCGCGGTATTATATGGTTGCTGCACAGTATTATACTACTACTACACAGTGTTGTATCGGGATGGAACTTGGTTAAATTGTGGCATGGCTTACCCATTCATCATTTCTGCCTGCACTCTATATGCATCTGATGTCCTCTCTCACATCAAATCCATAGTTCCACAATCTTTGTCATCGTGGTCCACTGACTTGCAAAAGTTGCAATATGAAATCTTTGGTACTGTCTGGTATTTCTGCATCATTGGGCAATGATATGGATCATGGACCAATTTATTATAGATTTCTCACCATAGTCCTCCCGTTGGTAACGGATTTGGCATTCCTGCTGCCATATGCTGCGCAAATGTTGGAAATTCGTTCTTGTGGTGTCCTTCTATCTTGCATGTAGTACACCAAACGACTTCTCGTTTGTCCTTACTTTTGTTCTGGTTTATATGGAACGTTAAGTTCTTCAAATCCTCTTTCATTTCTTTGATGGATGGATCCATTTGCTGATACTGGTTTTCTTCCGATCACAGGGATGCTTGCAGAGCCTTTGCCTATGTATGAAACTTCTATTGTCGCAATGGGTATTTTAAGTGTGGTAGCAGTGAATTGATGAACATGTGCCTATGCTGCATATCGATCATGAGATATTTCAACTTTCCCTTCAGTCGCTTGAATCTCTGGTCAATCTCCCATACATATTCTACCTGTTTCTATCTAATTTCAATCATCTCATTCATGTATTGATCTTATGAACCTGGCTTCTGGAACTCGTTTATCAACAATTTATTGATGTCTGCAATTGTTCTGGTTGTCCCTGGTGGATTGTTTGTAGCTAAACTCATATACCAATCTAGTGCGCGATCCCTTAATGTAATCACTAGCTATGCTAGTTTAGTATCTTCGTTTATGATATGTTTTGCTTCCCAAATCTTCTCATAGATGAACAAATGTTTTTTCGGGTCCTTCGATGTTTCTCCTTTAAATTCTGGTAACCTGATGGTGGGATTGGGTCCTGCTATTATGAACACTGAACTACTACCTCCGCGTGGTGTAGATACTTGAATAGTGGTGCCTGAACTGGATCCTCTAGTTTTTGTTCCTTGTGTAGATGTACTTCGTGCTGTCTTTCTTCTCCCGAAATCCGGTTGTCTAAACAATGGTGTTCTCTTTGGTGTATTAGTCGCACATGGGTTTATGGGTTCCACACTGACATTAATATGGATAGGATTGTTGCCTTCTATTCCCTTTCTTGGACCTCTCATTTTCCTCTCATATGTTGAGTGCATGATTTCCTCAATCTGCTCCACATCCCAAAGATCCTCTACCTCTTCCTCATCACTTTCCAAGCCTTCCCTCGCCGCTACAACTCTCTTCTTTGTATTCACCTTGTATTGGTAGGGTACTCCACTACACGTCTTTCTAGCTGTCGCCATGATCCGCTTGATATGGTCGTCCTCCATCATGAGTAGGTCCAAGGGTTCCTCCTTATTTCCCTTATCCTTTCCTCCTTCCATTTCTCCTTTCTCTGTCAGTGCTTCCCCCCTTTCCCCATACACGCAGGGAAGTTTAGCTATCTGACTCCATTGTCATTATGAATTTTTTGTATAGAATTATCTTAATAGAAGTATATGTTGATATAATATACCTTCATCAAGGTTCATGTAAAAACTCTTTCTCTGCTGCACTGTACGACTTCTCTATATCTACTGCAAACTCTGTTATAAAGCCTTCCACAATACTATCGAGCCAAAAATACACTGCGCAGGTAAATTTGTTGTTCACTTGCTGTAACTGCTCAATCTATACTAGGGTCCACTCTAATTTTCGGATTCAGTTTGTTGCATGGTTATCCTTCAACCTTAGTATCCACTCCTGAAGTAAGTGTGGAAAATCATAGAAAAGGACTTCATGCAAATCAGTAGTAAACATATATTTCTCAAGATATTTGTGGGGTGTTACTCTAGGGTTTCTGTTATATTTCTGTGCAAACTCCAACTCTTTTTTCCTTAACTAGCTTTCGATCTCTGCTTTTGTGGGATTCCACGGTCTCTATAACCCCTTCTAATGGCTCATTTATTTCTTCTCTGCTTATTATTATCTTGATCCACCTCCCGTGTATCTTTTAACCACTGCTCAACATATCTCATCTACTCAATCCTCTACTGTTCCTACCAACGACAACAAAATCATTTGTTGGTTACTTATATATCCTATCTGAGTTTGTATTGAGTGACCCAGGGTTCATGTCTGTTCGGGGTTCCAACAAAGCCTCTAAAACTGTCGGCCCTCTTGGTAAACCAGAAGGAAACACAATGCATAGGGTGCATTGAGCCATATCACCCGAGATAGTCTTAATGGGTGGCTACAATACTCATGTTTCTGTAGCTTGAGATTGAGTGGGATATATGAAAACTGTATGATAAGAGTTCTATGGTAACTTATTACCGCAATACACCATCATTTACGATTATGCAGGAAATATAACAACTCATTCATTTAACATAACGATATATACTGAAGACAATAAATAAACAAATGCATTCAATCACATAACATATGTTTTACTATGGTTCACCCCCCCTGGGCTACATCCACAGAGATCTAGCCCTTAGCTGTTTTATTATAGTAGTTCTTGACTACATCGCCACATGCTTTACAACTCTTCTCAGTTGGGTTAAGATCTATTATGAGGCGGACTAGATCGCACCAGGCTCCTCGTATTGCGATCTAACCCTCAATACCTCCCCTCCTCAGTCCTCTCTAGCTCGACAACTTGCAAAATTAGTTTATACAACAAAATATTACATCGCATCCACTTCCTCACATCCGTCTCTTCACATCTCTATATTTGTATCTCTCTCTCTCTCTCGTGAGACCTAGGTATCTATATTTATACGTTTCCGGCTCTTCATCCATTACAATACATTGCAAAAACCCTAACCCTAACGTCCTTAGGTCTTCCATGCATGCGCGTGTGATGGTCTTCCTTCCAGTTGTCTCTTTCCTCGTGCATGCCTTCTTTCCCAAAATCACCTTTCTTTCCTCTTTGGCCTGCTTCCAACAAAGCATATGACAATTTCAATGATTCTTTCAAAACATCACGACATTTGTGTAACTCGATTGTTGTTTATTAACAATACTTTGCAAAATAGTATCGTTGTGGAAAAACCGATCCAACATTTTATCTTGACAAGAAATGAAGTCAAAAGAAATACAATAGCAAGAAATGACATAGCAGAAATGAAACAACAGAAAAAAATAACATAAATGTAAAAATCGAAAATAAAGTCGAAGAACATAAAACAAACTATAATACATAAAACATTCCATACAACGTTAAAAATTTCAATTTGGTTCCATAATGTTTTAAGTGGGAACCGTTAGTGCTATAGGAAAACAACCACTCTTGTAAGTCCTTTAGGATGTAAGAATTTACGCCCCGGACAAAATCGATCTTAAAAGGACCCAATCATAATTTTTGGAACTTCAAATGCCTTCCTCTATCAACATGAGTTGAATCCCAAAACAATACCTTCTCATTAACTCTGAATTTGAAATCCTTGACACTTTTGTTGAAATATATTTTAACAGTCTGTTGTCTTCTCTTTATATTATCGAAGGAAAACATCCTTTTCTCCTCTAAAGAAAAAGGTGTATTCATTCTTTGAGAAACATCAAAAGAGTTTAACTCTTCAACCTGTAGCATTAAACTTAAAGAGGAGAGTTCCAGCTTGGTAGGAAGAATGGTTTCTTGATCATAAACAAGAGGGAAATGAGTGCAACCAGTGCTCACCTTGGCAGTAGTGCGATCTACCCAAAGGGCTTAAGTGAGGAGAGTGTGCCATTGTCGAGGCTTATCTTCAATGAGCCTCTTGATAATTCTTACCAGATTTTTATTGGTAGACTCAACCTGCCCATTACCTTGGGGATAATAATTTGATGAGGTAAAATGTTTAACTCCCAACTTAGCTAAAAATTGGGTCAGCTTAGTAGAAATAAAAGTGGGACCATTGTCTATAATAATTTCCAAAGGAAGACCAAATCTGAAAAAAATATTAGTTTCAAGAAAATAAATCACCTTCTCATCCTGCAAATGCTTAAGCGGGACAACTTCAATCCATTTCGTAAAATATTCCATGGATGTCAAGATAAATACTTGCCCTGCTGAAGATGGAGGATTAATAGGACCAATAAAGTCCAAACCCCATTTTGAAAAAGGAAAGTCAGGGAGGACGTGTTGTAAAGGCATGGCTGAAAGGTGTTCTTTCCCAACAAACTTCTGGCATTTGTGACAAGATCTTGAAAAAACATAAGAATCACGAAAGATTGAAGGCCAATAGTACCCTTTCATGATAATCTTAAAAGCAATGATTTTAGCAGAAAAGTGACCACCTACATGAATAATAAAATTTGAAGAACCATGAGTCTCTTGTAACAATTTCTCTGCTTCCTCATTGTTCACACAACGAAGTAACATACCATTGGTAGATCTCCTAAACAATAAGTCTCCTATAATGACATATCTAGCAGATTCGAAACATAACCTTCTTCTTTGATGGGTATCTAAGTTATCTGGACATATTTGATTTTTCAAGTAATAAACTAGATCTTTATACCAAGGATGTTCAGACACAGGAAGGATTTGGTTGTCAATGTAGAATAGTGCTGATAGAGAGCTATCTTGCTCATCAATTTCTTGACTAGTTTCAGCATGCTGAGCTAAGTGAAGGGATAAGTCACGTCCCTTGATGGTGTTAGAAGTCACGATAGTTAAATCATGCTCTTGGATCTTGGAAAGCCAATGTGAAAGCTTCCATGAACAATAAGTCTATGAGAGTAAAAACTTGACAGAAGGTAAAGGGACTTTTACCAGAGTATTCTTACTTAAGATGAAGTGGTGAAACTTTTCAACAACTTTAACAAGAGAGAAATCATGCTTTTCAATAAAAGAATATTTAAACTCATCATTTGGCAAACTTTGACTCATGTAAGCCACTAGTTTTTCATTACCTTGGTCATCACATTGCATGAGGATAGCAGAAACGACTTCCCTTGTGGCATTAGTATATATCATAAATTCTTTCTCAAAATATGGCTTCGCCAAAACTGATGCGAAACTGATTTATTTCTTGATCTCTACAAAATCATTTTCGACATCATCTGTCCAAGAAAAGAAGGGATATTGCTTAAG
Organism: Picea engelmannii; assembly: GCA_009831015.1. Taxonomy (NCBI): domain Eukaryota; kingdom Viridiplantae; phylum Streptophyta; class Pinopsida; order Pinales; family Pinaceae; genus Picea; species Picea engelmannii. The sequence continues at coordinate 561,404 of ML779142.1, read as the reverse complement.
AAGATTATGAATTGTCTTTACAATTACAATGAAATCACGAACAAACCTACAGACAAAGTTAATAACCCCCATAAAGTCTTGAGCATCCTTCTTGGAAGTAGGAACATGAATATTTAGGACAACAACAATCCTTTCACGATCTATGCTTATTCCTGAATCGAAGACAATGTGTCCAAGGAGCTTGCCCTTGGTAACGCCGAAAATAGACTTAGAAGGATTTAGAGAAATTCCAAATTTCCTGCATCACATGAGAACCTTTTTAAGGTGACCAAAATCATCTAATCGATTTTTAGAATACACAGTTAAGTCATCAGGATAAACATGAGTAATTTTTCCGATCAAATCATCAAAAGCTATTTTCACAGCTCTTTGAAAAGTGGCACTTGCATTACATAATCCAAAAGGCATACGTTCGTAATAAAAAGTGCCCCAACGAGTAATAAAAGTGGTTTTATATTTATTTTTCCTTTTTACCTTGATTTGATTGTAACCAGAAAAAACGTCAAGTAAGGACATCATCTGTTACCCTGCAACTTGCTGCAAAATCATTTCCATATTAGGGAGAGGAAAGTGATATTTTATACTATCCCTATTCAATGCACGAAAATCCACGCATAATCTGATCTGACCAGTTTTTTTTTGAACGAGAACCAAATTGGAAACCGACTCAGAATACTTAACCGGGAAAATTATCCCAACCTTCAAGAGTTTTTCCAACTCCTTTCGAATAGTTGCTTCTAGTGCAGGGTTAATGGGTCTTTGTTTTTTCCTAATTGGTTTTATTCCCTCCTTTATAGGAATGGAATACTGTATAAGAGAATGATCAAAACCACGAAGATCCTCATAAGACCAAGACAAAACATCTTGAATTCACCAAGTATCTTAGCGAACTTCAATTTTTCTTCATCAGAACATTGGGCACTCATTTTAACATTCTTTGGACACTCAGGTGTTCCAATGTTCAAGGAAATGGTTTCACCCACTTTCCTTTTTGAATCCTCCTCTTTATGTTTTTCTTTGTTTCCTACATCGCTTGATGAAAATGAACTTTCTAGAGGAGTCAATCCCTTCAGAATTATGTTATCTTCCATTGATATAATTTCCTTAGGATTATAAGGTTCATTTTGGATTAAAGCACATATTCTCTCATCACTAGGGAATACCTTCCATGACTCTACATTGTCAGGGATGTGCAGACGGTACAAATATTGAAAGGTATAATCATGTTTTTGTGGCAGAAGTTTTTGAGTAGGAGAGGTTGCAAAAACAACTAACTTGTCAGCCATTGAGTTCAATTCCCTTTTAATATGAGTGATGTTGAAATATGTCAAGTTCAAGATAAGTGGCCACACAGTTTGGGTGTAACATTTAATTAAATTGCTTCTAGGAGAGTATATCTTACGTATGAGATTTACAAAAAGTTCAGAATCCCCAAAAACTGTAAGGTGAACATAACCTAGATTATAGGCATTTTCAATGCCTAGCAGTAATGCTTCAAATTCAGTGACATTGTTTGTGCAAGCAAACTCTATCTATAGGAAAAGTTATGAATTTTACCCACATGAGAGTAAAAGATAATACCAACTCTGTTTCCTTCATTGGAGCATGAACCATCAAAGTGCATATGCCACATCCCATATTCTATGTCGATTTGTTCCAAGGTAGTGTTGTCCTCATCCACAAAGATGGAATACACTCCTAGGTCCTCATCGATATAATTCACATTAGGATGTGGGACTCTTTCTATGTAAGGTGAAATTCTTCCCTCCCTTAGGACTATGATGTTTTTACCATTCCGAGGAATGGATAAGTGTGTCCCGTCGAGTGAGAGGTATCCACTTGTCAAAGATTTCCAAATGCTTCATAAGATGATTGACTAATTACTCATTGGCATATCGATTACCTGAATATTAAGGGTTTTCCTTATTTCAAGATGCGCACACAAAATCAAGGTCACGTCCTTGATTTCACTTATTGTCGTTTGTTGTAAACTATTATAATAGGGCATGATTCTAGAATTTTCTTTTGTACAAGACAAGATTAGCTCTTCCATAATAATCTTCAACATTACACTTGGGCCCAAACCACCATCAATGAGACAACAATGGGATATTTTGTCCATAATCTTTACAGAAATAAAAAAATGGGGGGTTTTTTACAGGTTGTCTAAAGTTATGTACACCTACTTTATTTACAGTTGAATCCTCTTCATATACCTCTTCAGAGAGGTTGGCTACAATGGAATATTTTCCTTCCATAAATTTTTTTAGATGTTTTTGTTGCTCATTGACGACAACCATGTCCAGGAGGGTAGCATCAACTTTAATATTGGCCAACTGATTGAGCATGTTGTATTTGGAAGAGGGAAGAGGGGAGGTATTTCCTTGACTGTCAGGAGATTTAGAAACCTGAACAGTAGTAGCCGGTGAAGATGATCTAGGGCTAGAAGAAGTGTGAGGAGGATCATATTTACCTTTTGGAGCATAGGATTTATTCCTAGTATTTATGATCATAACATCCTCTGGCTTTGCAAATTCTAGGACAACGATAGTAGTTTCAGGTATTTGACCAAATATTTTAGCTCTGGCACTCTTCTTTACCTCACAAGTACTTTCCTCATGGTGTTACTCAAAAAAGTTACACCAGCTATGAGGCATGATTTCTTTAGGCTGAAAATTGTTTTCACTAGGATTTCTAAGGGGTGGTGAAGAGGATGAAGCCCCAGGGGTAAGTGAAGGGACATTTCCTTTCTGCTCATATGATATCATTCGATTATTCATGTCTTTTACAAGTTGTAAGAGGGCAGACATGTTTTTCTGTTTAGCAAAATATCCCTTAGGAAGACCTGTTCTTTCAAGCTATTCTTCATACTCTAAACAAGTATGCAGAGTAGAACCAAGGTTATCAATGGACTTTTCTTCAAGACTATGATGTTAGGGGGAAGGTAAAACATTATAGTAATGCATGAAAGTGGCTTGGTTCTGAGGGCGAATGAGCTCAGGGATTTGGTTATATAATTTGGTGAAACACAAGTTGAAAGATTTGATAGTTTCACCGTCCTTATAAACAATGTTATTGTATTCCCGTAATTGCTCAGCTGAGATTTTGGACTACCCATAGGTAGACTTGAACCAATAGACTAACTCCTCCCAAGTAGAAATAATCTTGGGAGGAGGTCAATTAAATCAACCATATCCTTCCCTTCCAGAGAATTAACAAATAAGCACATATAAGTGTCATTGTCATTGGTTCCTATGTTGTGACATGCATTAGAAAATTCCACCAAGTGTTCATTCGTAGTGACCGTGTTATTCCCTGAAAAAACCTACGGAGATGCTCTTTGAATTCAGGAAGTGGACGAATACCAGGTGTTAGGTTAAGAGGGGAGGAAACATGCCACAGAGTAGTTGTTGCATCTTATTCAAACTGAAAAAGCCGATACTTTTTAATGACTTTGGTGGGGTTTGTAGTAGATTGGACAAGGACTTGGTGACTATATAATCTACCAATCAATGATGAGGCTGAAGGTTGAGATGAAGAAGCACCTCCACCAAATCCACCACTAGATTCCATCTTGTGAACGATAGGTAAGGGAGAAAAAGACGAACTAGCCGAATCAGACAAAGTTATCCTTAGAGTACTTTGTTGGGTTTATAAAACAACGTTTCTTCTTCCTATTTCAACAATAGGATTAGTCTCAAGTGATAAACCTCTTCTTCTCCTAGAGATGCGAGGGTCTAAGGACATGAAAAGAAGATCAAAATTGTAGGAAAAAGAAATCTATGGATGATTCCTAGGATGTCTTTGCCTAGCTTCCCAACATTCCCGAACACTTATGTCTTATTCAATCACTTCCCATGAGATTTCAAGCTCAACCCAGGTATTAGCGGTCTCTAAGATGGTATTAAACAAGGTTAAAGCAATGCTAGTCCGATCTTTAAAACCATGCTCAATATTGGGTTGTCTTGCAACAAGTACAGTCATGAATAAAAGAAACAGTCAAAGGGATAAATATCAGAAATATAAATATATTCAATGATAATCAAGGATAAAATCAACCAGAGAGATATGGAATATCTCCCCAATATGGTCTCCAAATAAATGTTGAGGAAAACATATGAATTTATCTTACTCAAGCATTTTTGAATCTTGCTTGGCTAAGGAAAGATCGCCGAGAATATTACCCTATGTTTATAGCCTCAAAAAGTGTTTTCCAATCCACAAGTATTTGTTGGATTACTAAAAGGGGGGGTGAATCAGTAATAATGTAATTATAATCCTTTTTCTTCAAATGTTATATCAATATAGAATTATTATCCAATAATGAGTAGTAATAAATAAGCAATCATACACATACACAGTACACTAGTGTTGTATGTGGAAAACCAAATCAGGAGAAAACCACAGAATGCTTTTTCTTATATGTCTTGAAGAATTACATTCATTGGAAGCACCAACTTCCTTTGTTTTCTAGCTGCAACTGGAAGGAGGCTCCAGCCCCCTAGTTTCTCAGGCTACAACTTGAGGGAAGCTCCAACTCCCCAAATCTCTAGCTACAACCAGAAGGAGGCTACAACCCCCAATGTTCTCCGGTTACAACCAGAAGGTGGCTACAACCACCTGTCCTTGCCCCGTCCTTCCATCCTGAAGTAGAAGTAGAATGATGGAACCACTGTCACACTATCACTGTGAGATATACCATTGTAAACCTGTACCAATAAATCTGAACCATGCATCAACCATGCATCAACTTGTACCTCAACCTGTAATCAACCTGTACCACAAA
>ML779142.1:523727-549588 GCA_009831015.1 Picea engelmannii | reverse complement strand
TTGAAGCTTTGCTTTTTTGACTTTTGAATCTCCTTCATAAATATTTCTAAGCTTGTCCCAAATCTCTTTAGCAGATTTACAATGTGCAACTTTGGTGAATACCGTATCACTGAGACCATTCAAAAGTGCATTTATGGCTTTGGAATTATTCTCACTGAGTTTCCTTGCTTTGTCACTTGTTGGTGGAACTGCTGGTGCTGCGTATCCATCTACAATTGATTGCCAAACTTGAAATCCCTGTGCCTGTATATATGCCTTCATCTTTATGCTCCAAAAAGCATACTTCTGTCCATCAAATTGTGGTATTCCATTTTTATACGAGTTGGTACTCTCCATGATCTACCTTTCAGTGGTTAAACTGATTTCTGAAGGAACCTGCTCTGATACCAATTGTTGGATTACTGAGAGGGGGGGTGAATTAGTAATAACGTAATTATAATCCTTTTTCTTCAAATGTTATATCAATGTAGAATTATTATCCAATAATGAGCAATAATAAATAAACAATCATACACATACACAGTACACTAGTGTTTTACGTGGAAACCCAAATTGGGAGAAAACCACGGAATGATTTTTCTTATATGTCTTGAAGAATTACATTCATTGGAAGCACCAACTTCCTTTTTTTTCCAACTGTAACTGGAAGGAGGCTCCAACCCCCTAGTTTCTCAGGCTACAACCTGATGGAAGCTCCAACTCCCCAAATCTCTAGCTACAACCAGAAGGAGGCTACAACCCCCAATGTTCTTAGCTACAACCTAAAGGTGGCTACAACCACCTGTCCTTGCCCCATCCTTCCACCCTGAAGTAGAAGTAGAATGATGGAACCACTGTCACACTATCACTGTGAGATATACCATTGTAAACCTGTACCAATAAATTTGAACCATGCATCAATCTATACCTCAACCTGTAATCAAACTGTACCACAAAAAAGTGCATCAACCATGCACCAACCTGTAATCAACATGTACCATAAACAAGTGCATCAACCATGCACCAACCTGTAATCAACCTGTATCATAAACAAGTGCATCAACCATGCACCAACCTGTAATCAACCTGTACCATAAATAAGTGCATCCAACCATGTGCCAAGTATGTACCAATCATGTGTCAACTACTCATCAAATATGACTCATCAATATGTACCAACATTATCAACTATACACCTCATGTATGTGCACCAACTCATCAACTACTTGTCTCAACCATGTACTCAACATTTACCTCAACCAAAAGCCCTCATCAATTTCATCATCCAAATCTAATTTGTAGCTCTGTAATAGACCTGGTGTATATGATCACATTCCTGCAAACCTTCCTTAACTTTAAAAACAAGAGACTAACATTTTCATCAAACGTTTCTTTAGTCTCACATGCCTAGTTTCGGATTAGTCAACAACCCTAACTTGAAGTAATCATAACTTTGAACCTGTAATGTATAAAGATCTGAAACTGATACAAAATGTTATTCAGTTTGTTTTATTCAATTCCTCCAAGTGGAACTACTTGGAACCTCTCAGAAAATGAGTTATAGCAAAAATGACATACCTTGCTGAATTCTAGCTTATTCTAGAGAGCGACCTTGTAGAGCGTGCCCCAGACAAAATATTTGATGAAATGATCTGAAACGGTTACATAGAATACCAAAGACTATACCATAATCAAAACAATTAGTATCACTAAATTTATATCTTTTATGAAGAAGTTATGACGTTTTTACCCGAAACACCTGATTTTGACTAGTTTCAGGACTGGCCACAAACCCTATTTTCCACAGAGTGTAAGTCCCAAAATACAAAGAACCACAAGATGAATTTTTAACCACAGATACTTGGATATGTTTTCTCACTTTCATATCAATTTCAGGATCTGAATCATTATATAAAAACAGTTATAGCGAAAATGGTGAGATGACCTGAAAATAACATAGCTTAGAAAGCACCATCAAAAGAATTTATCCTTCCTTGCATTTCAGCCTTCTTTTCTTCACTTTCCTCAGACTTTCGGCTTAGATATCATTTGTATACCTCATACACCTATAGATATTCAATATTCTCAAGTGTGTTTCAAATGAGAGACCCTTGCCTCTTATTTATACTCTCCAAGTAGCTTCCTTAAAAACATCTTCTAGGTCACTTGGCCCCACTTTCCTTATTTTAGGGTTGGGTCCACTTCTAATTTATCCATTAAAATTATTATTGAAATAATTTATTTTGTATTCACTTTGAAATATAATACACTCATCACTTCACTTTATTATTTACCTTTTAAAATCTCTTAAACCACTTTGATTACTTTGACCTTTTGGGGCTTTTAGATGACATATGAGGGTTCTCCAACTTCGTAAGGCCATAACTCTCAAACCGTGAGGAGTTATGTGACGTTCTACATACCACCAAAAATGGCATGACATGTACTATCTATATAGAATAGTATTATTTGAAAATATATCATAACTCATACCGTTACCCATCAAACAAACTTGGGTCCATTACCCAAACCCGGGGTCTCCAACTTCTCATGGCCATAACTCTCTAACCGTGAGGAATTATGTGACATTTCACATACCACCGGAAATGACATGACACGAACTATCCATCTAGGATATTTTCCCTGACAAATTCACTTTCCTTCATCTCATTATTCCACAATTAAGCATGGGTTCTCTTACTCCACAAAGTGTCTTCCCATGAGGGCTTTCACCATAAGGGGACCACTTTGGAGTTCATCCATATTTACTTCTTATCAATCATGACAAAAAAATAATGAGTCATATTTACATCAAACACTATTGGGTCCATTACTCAAACCTTTGTGTTACGGGTCTTTCTTCAAGGGTTGACATCAATGACAACCAACCTTAATCAACAATATTAGTTACAAGGGCTTAGGATTATTTTTTAAAATAAAAGATTGATGCAAAATATAACATTTTTATATAATTTTATGAATATAATAGATTGAAAAATTAAATGCGGAGATCAAAAGAAAAAATACCAAGTCACATATTAACAAAGATGAGACAGAATAACAATCGCTTTATTTAATTCCAAGAAATCAAAAGAATCGTTCTCTTTACAAAAATCCCTGTGGGGGGCATGGACCAAGGTCAAACTTAGATATCCCTGATGAAAACTATACAAAAGGACTCTGACAAGAAGTAAAAACTGAACTTTAAAATCTTGATCAACTTGCCATAGACTACTTCCCACTTGACTCTGTACAATATCCTTTATCAGTCATGAAATTTAACCATAAACATGCAAGTCTACACAGACTATCAAAGATAGATCAACACCTCTGAAACAAGCATCTGAAAGATATGGTTCAACCTTGAACCTTGCTGTCTACAATAGGACCCTGCTGTCATAAAAGAGAATTAGGATTTTAATGAATTGAAGAATGAATGAAAACTGAACCATCTCAATAAAACTCAAGAGAAAACATTAGTATGATTTGTCCTTCTATTCTCCCCTTGTTCTTCCTTCTCATTTGGCTTTTATGCATTCAAGATTAGTTGAAGTAGTTCAACTACCTCATGTAGTTAAGTTAACTAAAACTCAACTAACTTTTAGTTTAGGGGAAGAATTAATAATAATAATAATAAGGATCTTTTATTAAATAATAACTAGTAGGTGGGACCCCTTGTGACTCCCTTTAATTTATTAACAAAAATAAACATAATTAGACAATCAATGAAACACATCCCTCCTTGTAACTCCCACAATAAATTGCCATAATACATTCCATAGTTTGAAATGTAAATATCAATGATAGTTCAAATTATATCCAAAATATCCAAAAATAGTTTGATGTCCAAACCTTCAGCAGTCCACTGTCCTCAATAAATCAATAATTAAACATAATCAAAAACCATATTTGCCAGTTTGAGAGGCAATTTTTCCTTTGTTGCTGCTATCCCCTTTTGAATTCCCTGAATTGGCCTTAGGTTGGGTGGAACGTTGAGGCCTGATCTCACTAATGACATGAGAAAAATCATCTCTCAAGTGCATACAGGATGATACTGACTTAGTTGAATCACTTGAAGGGAAGGAGGGAGCATCAACAACTTTTCCTTTGTCATGCATATGGTGGGCTTCAATTTTGAGTCTTTTGCTTGCGTGGGAGGACTGTACAGGTGAGTGTGTAGGGCCAATCTGGACATTTGGGTTATCAGGTGGAGGAGGAGGAGGTAAAGACAAATTTGGCCAACCACGATAATGGGAGACTACTGGGTGAAAAATATCCTACCATCCATCATTCTCCAGAACTTCAGGTTGAAAAGATACATGAGGGGGAACAAGGATACCATGAACATGCTGGGGTTGGAAGGGAGGCCTTTCTAGTCTAGAGTGGACTACCCTTTGTCCAATTCAATTGAAAAATCCATCTTGAAAGAGATGATTTAAATCTTGAGGATCTACATCGAAATGTATTGAGAATCTGGGCCTTCTAGGCGCTCTGTTCCAATTTCCTCTGCCCCTATTATTTCAGCCATGACTTCCTCTGCTAAAGAATCTCATTCTCTATGCAACAATTATTATAAACTTTCTCTTAAATAGACCATACATGACGTTCTCTTAATATGAAACAAAGTTTGGCTCAACAATCACATCAAACCCATGCAATCCATTCCATGAAATTTATCTAATGATTGTAAAATGAGCAGGGGGTGAAATAGGGTTCAAGGATATCTAAGGGGATTCTATTGAGAAAAAAAGTGATATCATGACCGGGAGTAAGAACACGATTACTTCTCGACAATTCATTAAACAATTGACTGTGCAACAAAACCAAAACATATCAGTTGTCATCTATCTTTGTGTTATTTTTTATCGTTGTCATACATAGTTTTAATTTAATTTTAGTGAACAAGGCATACAAAATGAATTTGGGATTGTGAGGGGATTTATAATGAGAAAAAAAGTGAGAAAATGAGATGGAATTAGATGGATACTGTTCATAAAATAAATTAACTCAATCAATTATCATAACTCTATTCAAATTTCAATCCAAAAAGCAACCACTTCAAGACCAAAGCATTCACTGTTTCTCAATTGTATCAAACTACTTGATGTCTCAATAAAAATTTAATTTCCCAAAAAGCTTCAATTTATAACAATCTGTGTATTATAACATATGCAAACATTTCCAATTCAATGATATTGCATGCTCTAATGCTGATCTCTTACTTTTTAAAACAAACAAAACATGCACAAAAATCATGGATCGACAACAACAGTGAACCCCAAAACATAACGCCGAGCTTGATCTATGTGTGCATCAATATATATAGACTTCCCTTTAAAACAATTGATAGTCTTCACAATGATTCCCATACGACGTATGAATAGAACATAACTAGATGATACACAAGTATCTCTGTTATATATGCCAGAACATTCATCTTTGGTAATGAAACAATAATACACCCAAGATAAATATCAATAATCATTTTTTTCTAATCAACTATAAAGCCCGATTTAAATATACACAGGTGCCTTTTAAAATCATGGACATAATTAAGAGCATGCTTGATGATCCAATCATACACAAGTCTTTAATCATATCATTGATGCAATTTGAAATCGACAACAACAGTCAATCTCCAAAAAATGGAACCCCAAGCTTGCTCTCTATGTGAAATAGTATATACAAACTTCCTTTGAAAGGGAACGAGCCACATAACTATATCATGTATGAATAGAACAGAGTGGTATTGACACACAGGGACCTCTTTTAAACTTGACAGAACCGTGATCGGGCTTGGTGAAACTCATACATGTGTCTTCTTATCTTTAAATGCAATCAAGATCATGCTGGATTAAACACAGTAATTGAGATCATAAACGAATAGAAGGACCACTCTCGGCTGTATGTAACCACATATTTTCCTTCTTCCTCATTCAAACAAATTCATCACAGAAAGACCACACAAAGATTCGAACAGGAGGATGGGTTTATCAACGAGGGAGAAATTTTCTTTAAACTTCCACAATCATTAAACTGGTAACCCAAAACTTGACAAACCCAAGAAGGTGCCCAAGGAGGGTAGAGGCAAATCAGAGTCCAAGTCGGGATCTTTTAAAAAATTAAATGCAGAGAGGAAACGAAAGCCTGCTTGTCTTCTAAAAAAAAACACAGAGGGATAGTGGTATTCATATCCTCATATCCATTTACCATCAATTAACAACCACATGCCATAATGTAATCTTTAAAACAAAGAGCCATGCCATTTAAAAAAAAAACTATAGTCCTTCGTCTTATAACTACAATCCCTTGAGATAGTCATAAGTGAACGCCCGAGTGGAGAATAAGGCGATTCGACTTAAACAACCTAGTTGCACACAAGTGCCTCTAACACTTTGTAGAGATGAACGAGGGTTAACTTAAACAGTGGAGGGTACTCAAAACACAGGGAGATAATGTCTCTTTATAACACTCGAGATTTTGATAACGTATGACAACAATTGACAGTGAGGAAACACAACATTCTTTGTGAAAGAACGCCAAGACGTAACTCGTATCAATTTGATACATACACAAGCCTGCATTAACATTCGAGGCCAACCAAGACTGAACTTTTGGAAAGATTTCAGCGAAAAGATAGTAAGGAATGGGCCATCAACAACAACTTGGGGTTGAGACAAAATAAACACACCAACTTTCGACAGTTGCTTTGCAACTAGATAATTATTACAACAACGATCGAGAGGTAAATTGAGTTGACAACCATTGATACACAGAACGGTGGTTCAAACCCTCGACCATCAAACTAAGATCCTATTGCATTACTGTCACCATTATTCCATAGAGAACCATCATAAAAAACCAAACTAACCGAGAAAATAACCAATGCACAAACTTTATAATCAATAATACCCATTACTCTTCTTACAATTACCATCATTTCACAGTCATCACATAGATCCATAACACCATATTTACACATAGTAAAAAACTCAAGAAAACACAAAATCCATGCATTCCTGAGCCACCAGTTGATTCATAGTACAGATATTCCATCATGGATGGAGAGAAAAGAGCCATACCTATGAGAAAATCGCTTAAATGATGAGTTGGTTGAGCTTTCCCTTCCGAAACTTGAAAACACGGAGCTTCCACAACCAATAGAGCAAATTTGCTTGGGTGATGGGCAATAGGGAGGTTTGGAGTGACATGCAGTAAATGCATGTTGCTTCCTCACCTAGCCCCATTCAATTCCATGTATGAGCCAACCCACTAACATAACATCCACCATTAAAATCAAACCATATAACCAATGCATAATTCGATTCCATATCCGTCGTAAGATCTGATACCATATCTATTTCATAGTGCACCACCCGAGATATCTCGTATCTATACGTTAACCTCTTGCCATAAATCCAACGATAATCACATATCAACGTTATTATATGTGCCTTCCATTTAACTCTTTAATAAAATTGCATATTCCTTCAACCAAAACACATAGCATAAAAGCTAGGTCCGACACTTGTATCCATTTATACATTCAATTGAAGATTATATGTAGTCTTTTACCATGGACCTAGGATTAACACATAGTTCCTTTCTTTTTATTTCAAGCTAGCTCCCATTTAATTATCCCTTGCATAAATCATATATGGATTAAAAATCAATGTAATAGAATAACATAACTTATCACCTATAAACAATATGATTGTCGTAACCATAGAATTGCCCTGTATCGCAAGTAAATATCAACAACATTTAGCCACAGTGCATCAACCACCCATTTATCACATCAAATGAAACCAATACTGCATCATCAACTGTATATGACTATGTAGGAAACATCATAACAACAACAACATATAATCGTACCATGTCTATATGTGTGCCTCTAGTCTACAAGGGGGTCCCACCTACTAGTATTAGATTATTATCATAATTAAATAATAGCGCTTTAGAAAACATTTGTAGGAGGAATTCATCATTGCGATTTTAATCGTCAAAAATGAGTGCATGTTCTTTGGGATCTTTCATGAGGCCCATCTGTATGATTTTTGTGTTCTCTTGTGTGAGAGACTCAATGAAATGAGCCATCGTAGGCATTTTCCAATTTTCTCCTAAAAGACATATGCTAGAATGGAAATTGGAGGCTGTTATCACTAGAAGTCACCCTCTGATTGCAGAGAGGGTAAGCCTAGTACCCATCAGTTTATATGTCACAATGAATAAATTTAAAGGGGGTCGAATGGGTGTAGACTCATGATAATATCGTTCTAGCTCAGAAAACTGGACCAACATGCATAAGCAGGTGAGGTCTTGATTAACTTCAGTCAGTAAGTTGTAGTAAGGGTGAGTAGAGGGAAGAGTTTGGTGATGAGAGTGTAGAGGTATGCCGTAGACATTAGGTCTTCCAACAACCTAAGGAGGAAAAGATTCAAATACAAGATCCTCTTGGATTCAAAACTTTAGGAAACTGAAGAACGTAAATAACAACACTGCAATCAAATATACATTACAATACAGTCAAAACAATCCATGTGAATCCTTCAATCATGGACACTTCAACATCAGAGGCAAATAGGATGAAAAAGAAGCTAATTTTCATTAAACAATAAGTCTCAAATCAAAATACATAACCAAAGAACCATAATTCTTCCTCAAAAGTTTACAATACGAGAGCCTCTCTCAACCACCGACCCTCCCAAAATATCCCAATGACTCCATGCTAAAACCTCCGATTTGTGAAACCGTGAATCCTTGGATCTGGTGCCACGCGTCCCTCTGAATCGGGCGACTCTTGCTGATTTTTGGGTTTCTAGAGGGACCTGTAAACAAGCCGACTTGCTGACAATCCTTTTGAGATTTCCATTTATGGGGGAAACAATGTTCAACCACCTCTCCCCAACTTCATTAACTGTCTTTCTCAGGGTCTGGATAGGCCTGAGTCAACTCAACACCTGGAAACTTGACGACCTTACCCTACTCTTGGCCATCTGGATCTATGTTGGATGCTGACGAGGATTCGGCACAAACGACATGAAATATAACTGGACGACGATTAGGTGAGAGGCTATGGTGACAAAGTGATGACTGAGAATACATGGGTGTCAACATGCAGGAGCTAAGGCGGAAGAACAAGGATATGTGTTAACATTTGTTTCCATGGGGGATAGAGTCCTCCCTGTGAGGCTCTAAGAACTCTTTTTGCAGTTTCAGTGCCTTAGTATTGGGCTATGGAGTCATGCTAAAAAAAATCATGCTGAGGAATCCAGGCCGACCTGCACACTATTCTTCTTACAGACATAAAGAAAACACACCTGCTCCTGATAGAGCTTATTTATATACAAAAACCTAAGCTAACTGATTTTTACAAAGTGCTAGGTGAAAGCAAACTTCCACCATAGCCACCCACACTGTTTGGTAATATGATCCTTTTCTTTACTGCAGATAAATCACAAAAGGCTAAGGAAGTATGACAACAAAACGAGGACATGGCTTGGAACACTGACTATACCCCCAAATGATGATAAGGTGAATAAATCTGTAGGCTCCAATGCTTTTGGAAAACACAACTCCATATATAATCCCACAAGGTCACAAAATTTATAATCAAGGGATCTCAACTGGTAAGAAATTAACTCCTTTCCTTTATTGCGGTTCACCCGTCATGTGATGTTCTCAGAGTGCACATGTGGGTGGAGAACTGATGCAAGCTGGATGATACTAGGTGATACCTGCTCAATTACAGGTTCTGGACATGAGATAAACTGCCCACTAAGCTCATCCTTTAGATGCTGCTCTGTGCTTTCTTCAAGTCTAGGATAGGTGATTTGCACCCGATGCTTTTCATTAATTAATAAAGGAAAAGGATCTATAGTGTGGTCTTGGAAACCTTTTATAACACCATACTCACCTGTGAGTATTGGTGAAGTAATGCAATTTGAAAATTTCAGAAAATCTAAAATGTATGACTCCATGTATATGGCCACAGGATCATGAATAATGCGACAAAATCCTGGCTGCTTTAGAAGACCAGGCCGCTCCTCTGTAAAATTCTCTTTGTTTGCAAAAAAATGCCTTCCTTGTTCTTTTGAAACCAACTCTTGATCATCAACAGTTGCCATCTCTTCTTCATAAGAATGGTCACAATATAAAGGTGCAGTAGGATTTATAACATCATAACTATGATCAGCTAAGAACATACAGTTATCTATGTAATCAACCACTGCTACATGCTCAAAATGTTCTGGAAACTGATCATAAAATTGATATGCATTCCTTCCCATAGAAAAATCTACAAATGCTGAAGAACCTGATTCCAACTATGAATCATACCTACTTCCTTGTTGTTGTTCTAGATTTGATTCATATTCACTATATTCTTGCTCAGAATATGAAACAGATTGACAATCTTCTTGCTCATGTACATGAAAATTTTTGAGATATGTCTGCCTATGAACCCACTTGCTATCCCTAATGTTCTCTTCGACCTCTATAGAATCTTCAAACATATGTCTTAACAATGAATATTTCCTCTCTCTCAGGAGAAGGACCAACTATGGATGCTGAGCCATGACATAGTACACCATGGCAACAGTCTATGTGGGTATGATATCCAAAGGCATACTATGATAAACACTGTAAAACCTCATGTTGAAGACAACCAAGGCTTCCTCTTTCCCTCTCCTCAAGTCATTAAACTCAAACCAGTATTGATCAAGGGATTTTTTCTCACCCCAACACTTCAAAAAATCATGGCATAGTTTGGTCCAAGAACCAATAGAACCGGCCTCTAGACATCTAAACCACGTAGCAACATCTCCAGACAGGGAATGTGAGAACAAACTCATGGTAACATCATCATGAAAGATATCAAATTGATCAATAAAGTTCTCAAAGGCCCCCAAGTGCCTCTCAGCTGTAACATGATCCTCCCCAGAAAACCGATGAAGATACTCAAAGGAATCAAGAGGATAAGGGTTAAGGTGATATGGCAGCCTCAGAGGTTTAAACAACTTATTTTTGATTTTAATTTGAAAAGCGGTGGGATGATGAATTTCGAGAGGATATGCAATACAAATCTCACTTTTATGAATAGGCTAAGGTGAAGACACATGATCAACATCTACAACACAAGAAGAGGGCATGTCTTCTTCTTCCAAAGATGGATGAAAGAAGGAAGACTTATTGTCATCTAAATATACAAAGTAGAGGATAATCCTCTTTATATGCAAAGGCAAAGAGAGAAATGAGATGATAAAGAAGAACAAGACTTTATGAAGAAAAATCATAAACTGATACTTGGTCTTTCCCTTCGGTATGGTCATTTTTCTGTCAACAGGATCCTCCCTAGTGGAGTCTTTGATGGTGGAGTCGCTAGGTGCAAGTTGAAATCTTAAATGGTTCTGATATCTTATGCACCTTCAGAATCAAAAGCTCTTTATCATTCTCCTAGGGAAGATATATTCACTTTCATCCCCGACAACGACACCGGAAATGTTAGCACTAGAAGTCACCCTCTGATTGCAGAGAGGGTAAACCCAGTACCCATCAGTTTATATGTCACAATGAATAAATTTAAAGGGGGTCGAATGGGTGTAGACTCATGATAATATCATTCTAACTCAGAAAACTTGACCAACATGCACAAGCAGGTGAGGTCTTGATTAACTTCATTCAGTAAGTTGTAGTAAGGGTGAGTAGAGGGAAGAGTTTGGTGAGGAGAGTGTAGAGGTTTGTCGTAGACATCAGGTCTTCCAACAACCTAAGGGGGAAAAGATTCAAATACAAGATCCTCTTGGTTTCAAAACTTCAGGAACTGAAGAACATAAATAACAACACTGCAATCAAATATACATTACAATACAGTCAAAACAATCCATGTGAATCCTTCAATCATGGGCACTTCAGTATCAGAGGCAAATACGATGAAAAATAAGCTGATTTTCATTAAACAAGAAGTCTCAGATCAAGATACATAACTAGAGAACCAGAGTTCTTCCTCAAAATTTTACAATATGGGAGCCTCTCTCAACCATCGACCCTCCCAAAATATCCCAATGACTCCATGCTAAAACCTCTGATTTGCGAAACCGTGAATCCTTGGATTTGGTGCCACACATCCCTTTGAATCAGGCGGCTCCTGCTGATTTTTGGGTTTCGGGAGGGACCTGTAGACGAGCCGACTTGCTGACAATCCTTTTGAGCTTTCCATTTATGGGGGAAACGATGTTCAACCACCCCTCCCCAACTTCATTAATTGTCTTTCTCAGGGTTCAGATAGGCCCGAGTCAACTCGACACCTGGAAATGTGATGACCTTACCCTGCTCTTGGCCATATGGATCTGCATTGGATGCTGACGAGGATCTGGTGTAAACGGAATGAAATATGACTAGACGATGACCAGGCGGGAGGCTATGGTGACAAAACGACGATTGAGAATACGCGGGTGTCAACATGCAGGAGATGAGGTGGAAGAACGAGGATATGTGTTAACAGAGACATATACAACGTATTATGGTCCTAGCTTGTCCAAGATTGTTAGAAACGTTGTTTCTATTGAGTAGACTTGTCAATACCACATTCACCCAAGCTCAATATCAAATATTTAAATTTAGTAAATAAATCTTGTATATTATCAAAACTTTTAGGGTCTAAGGTATTCAACTCTACCTCAAGCATATGACCTCACATCTCATCCTGCTTTCCAAAGAGTCCTTCCAAAGTGGTCCAAATCTCGTTTGGAGTCTTGCATGTGGTAACATGAAACCCTAAATCAATGGATATTAACTCAAGAAGTATTCATGTGGCCTCATCCTTATGGTTCTCCCATATGGTCTTCTCAAGTGCTGATGTAGGTTTTGTTTCTGTCTCCATCATCAAATTATACAAACCTTGTCTTTTGAGTTGGAATGCGACCTTCAGATTCCATTCAAAATATTTGTACGATGTGAGTATTATCACTAGACTTGATTGAAGAATTTGCAAGGTCTCCATCCCTGCTATTGATTCTGAAAAAATCCTGAAAACCCAAATCGTGGATTTCGAGATATGATAGACGGTTCTATGGCAGCTATAGTTATCATAAAACAACTTTATATCCTAAAATACAATGTGGGTTTTGGATATTTTTGGTGAGCATGAGAATCCCTATGTCAAACGTCTCTGGTCAACATTTCAGCCTGACCCAGATCATGGATTTCGAGATATGTTTTTTTTACTGTAGAAAACCAATTTTCTAGAGGGCAGACTGAATCATCGCACCCTAGAGAAGGATACATTGTGATTATGCTGAATTGTCGCACCCTAGAGAAGGACACATTGTGACTATGTCACACCCTAACAATGGATAGGGTGCGTCGATGTCGGAAAAAATAAACGTCGCACCCTGGTGAAGAATACAGTGCGACTATGTCGCACCTTGGATGTGTAGAAGCCACGTTGATTCCTGAAGAAAAAAAATTCATAAGTTTGAGTGCGACCGTCACATTGTAGCAATGGATAGATTGCGTCGATTAATCGTCACACCCTAGCAATGGATAGATTACGTCAATTCTAATTGTCACACCTTTCAATAGGGATAGGCTGTGACTCTGGCAGAAACTAGGTTTACTAAATAATTAAACCCTCTTTCTCTCTTCTCTAGCTTGTCTGGGTTGCTCCAAGCAACTCGACTTTGATACCATGTCAGTGTTCCATGGAAACCTGAACATGAGACCTAGCTAAAGCATACACAAACAAAGTTTATCAAGAAAAGGAAGAGATATGCAATATGGAGAATGAGAATCAATGTATATTATGATCTATCCAATGAGTGAGTGATATTCACTCATATAGGCAATGACATCCTATAATTAAGAAAAGCGAAGAAGAAGGGAGCTGCAATGAGCTTTCCTTAGGAATGCATGCATAATAGTGATGGTCTAAAATTAGAAAGTCTAAAATAGAACTAGTCAGTTAACTCCCACTAAAATAGTGTGCTGAAAATATAAATTTCTCCAACAACTCACTCTTTCTCAGAGTGTTCTTCTCTTATGTGCACTATGTGCTCCATTCTCCTCTGATACCACTCTCAACTACTGGATTTCCTCTTCTCTTCTCTATCTCCATCTGTATCCTCCTCCTCTCTCTCTCTCTATGGGTGATGTTGTTCACCTTTGGTCTCTTTTTCCACCAATCCAACAGGATTCTTGTGGATTCTTGTTGATGCAGGAGCATCTCTCCACATCAGCTAGCCAGCCAGCCAGCCACGCCAGCGAATTCAAATCGCGCGCTGAAGAGAGGCTCAACCTCATTTTAAAATCTGAATTCAATGTAATTAATGTTTTAGGCTGTTGAGCCAGGAAGTCGTGCCTTTGTGCATGCTATAGTTAAGATCAGATTTAATGCTAGATCGGCTGAGATCTAGATCCAGATGCTGGACTAGACAACCATTTATTGTAATTGAATAGAGTAGGTAGACCTGGAGGGAAGCACTCTAAGAGCCCCCTCAGGTAAAAGAGATTTTCTTATCTCATTTTAGTAAGTTGTAATGGTTGTAGGAGAAGAGCCAGAGAAAGCTCGAGAACACCTTTGTAAATACAGGCATTTGCCATTTTTAATATGATCAGAAGCAGTTTTTCCTGCATATCTTATGTATTGTATGGATGTCTGTGAGTATTCTTCATATTGTGAATGTATGCTGTAGTTGTGCATTTGCAGGGTTGTTTTGATTTTAGGTGGAGGTCTTTGAGGTTTCATGCCAGGAGGGTGTGACAGAGTGTTGCGGTCTCTGAATACTGGTGCACAGAGGATGCACTTCTAAACTCTGCGGAGTCAGACAAAGACGTGCTGCGACACAGAAGCTGAAATCATCAACTCAGGAGAAGACCTCAAGGTTGCTGAATACCTTGGAGGCAAGGCTGTGTATGAGAGACACAGTTGCAAACAGAATTCTGCTGTGGAGTCCTGTAAGGATCTGCTAAGTGGGAATTGAGCATATGCGCTGCGGTGCACTGGAGGAAGAAATCTGTTGAAAGTTTGAGGAAGAACCAGAATCACTGAGGATTATGAGAGCTCTGCCAGGAGGGCATCGAGCAGGTGCAAAGGGTGCACAGAAGGGACATAACTACTGAACGTTCTGTGGAGAAGATACTCCGCCAAGAGGGCGTCAAGGAAGTGTGCAGATAGGCACATAAGTGAAGAGAACTCTTTGAGTTCTGTAAGTCAGGAAGAGTCCACTGAAGGATCTTCACTGGGTTGCTGAACACCTAGAAAGAATCAGCAAGAGGTTGCTTGAGCGAAGGATAGCCAGGAAGGCGTCAATTTCTCCATCTGAGGGAGAAGAGGGACAAAATCCCATAGGGGTCTGAGTGTGTGCAAAATCTCAGGATGGATAGCAACAACGAGTGCATCTGAAGACTCTGCAAGGAGTGCAGGAGTTGGGAGAATCCTTTGAGGATTCAAAGACAGAAGCTTAGGAAGGGCAGCATTCCCATACGCACAGCAGGACTCACAGTCGTGGAGTTCGCGGAGACGAAGCAAAGGTCGAGGCCTTGGAGAAGGTGAATTTCTCCTAAGGTTGGGAAGGAAGTGTGTAAGCTCAGGAGGAGAAACGACAGTCATTAGGTAGGCTGGAGAAGGAAGAGATCTGGACCGTTGAGGAGTTTACGTCCAGGAGGAGCGAAGGGAAGGAAAACAGATCTGAGCCGTGAGATCTAGTTCAGGATCGTCGCCAGCCGTTGGATCTGTAGAAGTTGCGAGGGAGTTAAGTCCTCGTGTAGGAGGAGAAATCCCGATAAGGGGTGGAGCCATCGGGATATCGACACTTGGGAAATCGAGATTCTTGAGGTCATAAAAGTTGGGACATCAGAAATCTCGAATCAGCGAAAGAATCTGAGCCGTCCATCAGTTGGGACACGTGGGCGAGAGCGGGAGCCCATCGACATATCGGAGGTTGGGAAGGCAAGACTTCCGGAGCGATCTGGACCGTCCGTTAGCAGAGACACATGGCAGAGATCGAGTGCCTGCCGGTATTGAGGTGCATCGGGAAATCGACATTTTCGTGGACAAGAGATCGAGGAAATCCAGGTCGAAAACCCCGGCATAATTTGAGCCGTCCGTTCAGAGGAACAGGTGTCAGAGATCCGAAGAGAGTCGGCATAGCAGTCATCGGGAAATCGGAGTTCCCGAGGACAAGGAAGTTGGGACATTGAAAGTCTCGAAATCATGGAGGAATCAGGACCGTCCATTTGGAAGGACACGTGGCAACGATCGATGTCATCGGGAAAAGCCCCGACAAGGAAGCTGTCCATCAGTGTTTAGTTCATCGGGATATCGGTGATCCTGGTGACAAGTGGTTTGTGCACTTTGAAATTGCGAAACATGATACCCTGATGAGTGGGAGCCAACTGTCATCACAGCAGAGGAGGAGGACAGTGCCATCGTGAAGGGACAGCTGTCAGCCAGTCGAGATTCGAGGAATCAGGAATCCCATGAGAAAATGTTCTTTGACATTTGAAACCCCGTAGCCCCGACGGGAGACAGGACTGTGGACACAGGGATAATGGTCATATTGGCCAGGAGCTAGCTAGGGGAACTAACACGTGAAGGGCGCGTCGGGATTCGAGGAATCGCGAGTCCCGTGGACGAATGTATTTTGACATCGAAAACCCCAAAACCCCGACGTAGAGGTTTGAATGCGGTCACGGGGTAGTGGTCACGTGGACCAGGGCTGAGCCAGGAGGGCTAGCTGAAATTTTAGCGCGTCGGGAATCGGAGGATCGCGGATCCAAAGAGCAAGCGCATTTTGGCATAGCAAAGCCCGAACCCCGATATTGATTGGGGAAAAAGTCACAGCATGTGCAGAAGACCGTGCGAAGATAGTAGGACCTGTGGATCGGGTTTTAACAGAGGATTCCAGCAGGGGATATAAAGAGCCGCTTCGGCTCAGAAGGGGACTGTGATCGATCCTAAGAGAGGGAGAGTGCGACGAGGTGGTGTGTGTGAGTGGTCGTGTATTGTCTCACTGCGTCACTTGTAGACACGACCTGCTATTATGGGGTTCAAATTTCCTTGAGGGGAAATCCGTGGTGTCCTCTATGTCAGTTCGTTCAATCGACCCTTGCATTCTCTAAGCGACCAAACTGCTAGCAGTTATTAACTTCCTCAAACACCATTCTTGTTCCTCATAAAAATTCACATGGATCCATACATGTCTAGGTACATTGGTAGGCGTATGTTTATGACTTGCAATCATAAGCTGGCCTGTTAAACAAGCTTCCTATTTTCTTCACTAAAACATCTCAACTCCAACTCATCTATCCACTTCATCAATTCTTGCTTCATCAGTTCCCACTTGTGTATCATGGATAGTACATTCAAGGTTGTTCCCTCTTAGTTAGTTGTTTGGTATTTTTGTTAATTAAAAAACAATTACATGCTTCATAATCACATCAAATGAAGTCTTATCATAATTACATTCTTGGGGGAAAATAGGGTGTTACAATATGGTCTTGCCAATAAACAAATGCTTTACATTTAAAATGTGAAGATTAATTATTTGATTGTTGCACCCTTGTAGTTCAACTTATGTTACACTAATTCTTGTACATTGCAAGCTTTACATTTCATACATTTTGTTGGTTAATGGTGAATGGATTTGATGCATTGAATTTTGTTCAAACAATCTTCATTTCCAAGCATCAGTTAAGCATAACTTACACTAGATCTAATATTTTGCAATTTATTTATTGCATTGACAAATGATGATGAATGGTATATGGATGTAAAATTTTCATCTAATTTGTAGCATGTCATGTTTTAAAATACAAGTTATAGTGGATATGATGATGATGGACATTTTTTTTGGCAATACCATTAGTCATTTTTACGCTAGAGACGTGTTCCGATGTCTATAAATAACTACATGGAGTTGTTGTTAAGAACTTTAAATTGTGGCTTGTGATGCACTACACGCAGGGATACACGAGAGTTCATGAGGCTTGAGCTTTTGTCTCACATTGTTGGAAGTCCTTGCAACCCCTGTTGGTACCCATTCAAGTATTTTTTCATTAGACAACACATGAACATAGACATTGTTTCCATGTACCCTTGGGTATATTGGATGTCCCATAGGAAACCTGAAACCAAACATTCGACTGCCGAACTATTACAGTGCACCGAAAACAAAATTCGATGAGATTACTCTCTTGTACCACGGGTATTCAAACCTACATGTATGTTTGAGAGATGTAGCACAAGGAAAACCTTTTGACTAGAAACCACCTTTTCTTTCTTTTGTCTCGACCATAATATCTTTGGTTTACAATCATTTGAATCATCATGGAATAAATAACACTTAATGAATAAACCTTTGATGCATGTGAGATAGACTAAAATAAATAAACACTTAGAGACACTTCACCGTTTGGTATGTGGGTTTTTGATTAATGTTGATGAATGAATGATAGAATATGAATTGCATGTTATGCAATACGAAAATTCCAAGCATTATTCAATATTGACTTCTCTTGTTTACTTAATCAATCCTCTAGAGAAGTAAAATCCGAGTCAATGATAGTCCTTGTCCTCACCCTTATTTATTTACAACGATAGGAATTATTTTGACCATATGGGTTCCTCCCCTTAGGTTAGTGACCTTAGCCTAGAAGTGCAGAGGCAATTCTTCTAAGGTGACAATGGATGACCTGCATGTCTGTGTCCTTAGGTTTTACCCTTCGAGAGTTTGGTACTTTTCCTCTAGAGAGAATCAAAGAGATAACAATAACAATAACAATAGGATCCTACTTGGAGATATGTGCTCTTCTTGGGAGTGCATGATAACCTCATAATCTCATCATGTACCTATGAAACTCATCATATCATGAGTTCAATGGCTTCTCCCTCTCTGATTCTTCACCATATAAAACACGAACACATAAAAATATGAGTGCTCGTATGATGAAATTTCCATCAAAAGAGAATTAAGAAATCTATCTCCATCGCCTTCACTGTTTGCAAAAATAACCTCACACTCATCAAAAGAAACAATTACATCCTTCATATCAACATATTAAAAAAGTCCATGAAGGTCAATAGAATGGTCATCATGCAGCTATATGAGACATCCTCCAACTTACAAACCTGTGAGATGTGGAATATAGAAGCTATGTGAAGTCTTACTCTCAGCTTACAAACTTGAGAGAAATCCCCTAATAAAGGGTTTGTGGTTCCAGCTTGGGATAGGGGCTAGGAATGTATATGGCCTCCTCCATGACGTGAGAGAGAAGAATTCCATATGATTATCCAATGTAAGAGCAATCTGTTGAGTTAGGGAAATCCCAAAAAGCGTTGGGCACATCATCATGAGAATAAGAACGAAGAAGATGTGATGGCCTCCTCTGAATAGCAGAAGAGTTGATGTGAAGACTGCAGATGATCCTCATGTTGATGGTAGTGAGAAAGCAACTATAGAGTAGACATGACTATGGATGAGCATCAGTGCACGTGTGAGGACCTAACTTATCTGTGTAATACAATGACTCAGGTCTATGGCATCCCGATGGATGTGGCCCCTAGTGGATGAGCACTAGTGGGTGTATCAGATCCTTTGCTATATATATTGTTCAAGATTCAGACCTACCTGTAACCTTAGTTATTGTGTAAAGGGTACAATTCGACCCTATCTTATTGTGTCTAAAGATAAACTGTAAAAATATAATTAATATTAATAATAATAATAATATTAATATTAATTATTGTAATAATAAACAATTAATATGTCTAAGTGAAGTCAACCCTATTGTGCCAATACACACTTCAGTTGATAGGACAAGTCTAATATAAGTAAGAGGAAATATTTCATTTGTAGACACACACTCACTTGTAAGTTTTGGAGATTTCAGCAAGTACACTTCTTGGTCAAAGATTGCAGACCTCTCTTAGGCGCTAGGGTTTCTAGGTTTTTAGCACCCTCTTGTGTGCTAGGATATTCTTGGTGGTAAAGGTATTTATCTTGAAGATTATAGCAAAGGATTTTGCTGGGTTTTTCTCCCTTGTTTGAGAAGGGTTTCCCAGGATACATCTTGTGTTCTTGTGCATGGTGCATCTTCATGTGATCTTGGTTATTGCAACATATATGGTTATCGTTAATTATTAAAATGGAATTAAATTCATGATTAACCTAATGCTATGAAAAACTAACATGGTTTCAGAGTATAGGTCATGAAATAACCCATTGCACAAGCATCCACCAAGTCTCATCCATTTTCAACAAACCCTTAACTTCTGCAAAACCATACGGTCTTCCCAGCGTTCCAGAAAATTCTGTACGACCCTCCTTCTTGAAGTACTTCAACCCCTGAAACTTGGATGCAGAGGCTAATTACACCATATAAAAGTACAACCTCTTCTAGCGCATCTCCAAAGTCTTTCAAAACTTAATTCCGAGAAAATTTGAGTTTTGGCCCTAGGGTTTCTAGGGTGCCGAAACTTCTGCAGAATATTTCTTGTTTTCTGAAGAAATATTGTTCTGGATCAGCAAGCATCTTTGTGATACTATTAAATTGATTTTTTGCAGTCATAAGTCCAAACATAATCCAGACTACAAAGATTCAATAAAAGATAAAGAACATAACTCCAATGGAAGATAAGCTTGATGGAGCAAGTAACTTCAGCCCTTGGAAATCAAAGCTTCTAGTCACTCTTGAAGAAGAAGATCTCTTGGATGCAACTACTAAAAATCTACTAGAAACAACAACTGAATTAGAGAAGAGAATAAGAAAATAAGATGGTGTCAGAGCAAGGAAAATAATCATCTACTCAGAAGAAAATCATGCTCTTGCACTTCATACCAGAAAAGGAGGAAAATTCAAAAGAAACTTCAGGCAAACATTTAAAGAAGAAAAACAAGAAAAACGTTCATATCAAAGAAGAGACCTCTCAAAAGTTAAATGCTATAGATGTGACAAGTATGGACATGTTGCTAAATATTGTCCAACCAGAAAGAAGGAAAAACAATACACCACCAATGCCGATGTTCATCTCGATCCACGTCAAGAAAATGAAGAAACAAGAAACAAGAAGTACTTTCTCTAAAGAATAACGTTACTACAAATAGGTAAAAAGTATTTTTGTTCTAAATCTTACAGTGAATTGCATGTTTCTTAAAATAAAAGAAGAATATCATTTCTTATAAAAGAGCCTTCAAAACTTGGATCATTATCCATAGTACGAGAGTCCAAAACCTTGCCCCTTGTGCAAAGAACAAAGGAGAGACATTATTCTTGAAATAAGGATACAGTGAGTCTTCCAAGACATTGCAAATCGACATCCCTGTTCAAGAGACAGATTGAGACAAGCAGAAATGTTGTCCTTGAAGAAGAAATAATCTTTTAAATATCCAGAGAATCTCAGATGGAGATTGATAGTAAGACTATACCTTCTCCCCCTTCATCAATTCAGAGGGAGAATGACATTATTCCGGTCGATCCAAAAGCTCCAGTTGATATGTTCATAGATATTACAATAAGGCATAAAAGGCCTACCTAAACTCACTCTGCAAGAGGCAGAGAAACATACAAGTCTCTCAAGGCACATTCTGAGAAATCAAAAGGGGATTTTTCAAGCTATCCTTCAGTCATGAGCCACTTCATTGATGATGAGACCCCTTGTCTTAGAAAATCAACAAGAGAACCAGTATGACAAGATGTCATAATAGAAGAATACCAATACATATTAAAGAATGATTCATAAGATGTTATTCAGGAACATGAAAGGGAAGTCAGTAGTAACTTCCAAGTGGATCTATAAGATCAAGCATGCAACTAATGGAAGTGTCGAGAAATTCAAAACGAGGTCTATGGCCAGAGGTTTCTCATAAACAGAGGGAGTTGTCCATGATAAGACACTTGACCTAGTGAACCGATTCCCTTCCATCCATACCACCTTTCATGAGTTGGAAACTATATCAGATAAATAGATTCTTGATGAGTTTGGATTTCAACAAGAGTGTTGCTGATCCAAAACCTATACAATGTTGGTGACAAGAACCTGATCCTAATGACTTACTCAGAAAGCCTTGTTGTTGAAAACAAGAAAGCATTGACTTCTAATTTTCATAAAGGATCTGAGTACGATACACTACTTCTTGGGACAAGAAGTATGACAGAGGACTGATGAAATTTTCCTGATTCAAGGAAAATATACAGTGGGAATAGTAAAGAAGTATGACAGAATGAAAATCCACCATGATGGATTTAAAGAAGAAGATTGATGATGATTTAGACGAGACTAATCCACAGTTGATTGGATCACTGAGGTATCCAGTCAACACCAGACTTGATTCATGCCATACAGTGAATGTGATGAGTCAACTGATACATACTCACTAGGAAACAACAAAACATGTATTAAGACACAATTGGATATGATCCGAGATATGCCTCCAGTGTGAACTTGAGTTTGCAAAATATGCCGATTCAAATTGAGAAGAAAGTACAGTGGACTGGAATAGCACATCTGGTTGATGTTCTACCTTGAATTCTTCTAGGGTTTCCTGAAACAACAAGAAAAAAAACTCTGTGGCCTTGCGTGCACCAGAGACAAAGTATATATAACAGTGAGTGTGCGAAGCAATGAGGCTTCACAAACTTCCGATAGATTTACTTGACCATGAGATGGATCCTATGATGATAACTAAGAGCCATGTGTAAAGATCCTTGAGATTCCAGTGTCTCCTGATGGTTCAAAACACAATGAGATGAAATACCTTCACATCAGAAATATGATACAGAAGAAAGATTGTATACTTGCAGTAGCTTCCAACACCTGAGCATACTGCAAACATTTACTTGGTGAAGAACTCCTTCTGAGTTAATAGGGAGTATGGATGACCTTAGCCAAAAAAAAAAACTCAGAGTACATCGGTATGAGACTTGGCTTGATGGAGAATTCCTCCCTAGCTGAGAGGGATTGTTAATGAATGTAGCCATAAGAGACATACTCCAGCTTACAAACCCATGAGATGTGGAATATAGAAGCTATGTGAAGTCTTACTCTTAGCTTACAAACCTAAGAGAAATCCCCTAATAAAGGGTTTGTGGTTCTAGCCTGGGACAGGGGCTAGGAATGTATATGGCCTCTTCCATGACATGAGAGAGAAGAACTCCATATGATTATCCAATGTAAGAGCGATATGTTGAGTTAGGGAAATCCATAAAAGCGTTGGGGACATCATCATGAGAATAAGAACGAAGATGATGTGATATCCTCCTTTGAATAGCAACAGAGTTGATATGAAGACTCCAAATGATCATCCTGTTGGTGGTAGTGAGAAAGAAGATCTATAGAGAAGACGTGACTATGGATGAGCGTAAGTGCACGTGTGAGGACCTAGCTCATCTGTGTAATACAATGGCTCAGGTCTATGGCATCCCTATGGATTTGGCCCCTAGTGGATGAGCACTAGTGGGTGTATCAGATCCTTTTCTATATATATTTTTCAAGAGTCAGACCTACCTGTAACCCTAGTTATTTTGTAAAGGGTACAGGTCGGCTCTATCTTATTATGTATAAAGCTAAACTGTAAAAGATAATTAATATTAATATTAATAGTAATAGTAATATTAATTATTGTAATAATAAACAATTAATATGTCTAAGTGAAGTCAGCCCTATTGTGCCAATAGATGCTTCAGTTGATAGGACAAGTCTAATATAAGTAAGAGGAAATCTTTCATTTGTAGACACACACTCACTTGTAAGTTTTGGAAATTTCAGCAAGTACACTTCTTGGTCAAAGATTGCGCACCTCTCTTAGGCGCTAGGGTTTCTAGGTTTTGTGCACCCTCTTGTGTGCTAGGATATTATTGGTGGTAAAGGTCTTTCTCTTGAATATTATAGCAAAGGATTTGGCTGGTTTTTTCTCCCTTGTTTGAGAAGGGCTTGCCAGGATACATCTTGTGTTCTTATGCATGGTGCATCTTCATGTGATCTTGGTTACTGCAACATATATGGTTATGGTTAATTATTAAATGGAATGAACTTCATGCTTAACCTAATCCTATGAAAAACTAACAACTTCCTCTAGAAACTGAATGAAGTAAATGAAAATCTACAAGAAGAACATGTTTCCCTAGATGATGAGAAACAACATCGACTACCATTGTATTTCCAGTTCTTTATGGCCCACAAAGAAATATAAAAAGTCCCATTCCCTAAATTATCACATCTTCAAGATCAACATTATTTTTATATTGCCTAAACTTTCCAAAATTATCTACAGTCCACAACAACATTTCTTTTTTCTCATTAGGGAGCATAACTTGCTCCATTGACAACTTTTCCTTGTATATATGGATTCCTTAAATGATCTCTCCTCCTAGAGGCCCCCTTTTATAAGAAAGGAAAAAGACATATACACCATTTTAGTCCCAACTTCTAGACACAATAACTTGAAATTGAATCCTACAATTCAAAAAATCCTTTCCTTTTTCTTTTCCTAACTGCTCAATAAGAAGATTCAAGCATTCTTCAAATTTTATTTTCCCATCATCTCCTCCAAGATTACTTCTTATCTTGAACAAAACATGGAAGGTAAGATCCTTGATGCTTACTCTACATAGTACATAACTAATAACATACTTATAAAAAATGTGATAGATGTAGTCTAATGTATCACGAGTCTACTAACAGTCCTGGTCTATAGAATACTTACAATCTCCCTCTGAATTTGAAGTGTGTTTTCTAATTATTAAAACTCCAAAACTTCCGTAGATGAAACTTGCTTACATATATTAGAAGAAATAAATCCAGAAACAATGTCATTAGAGTACACAAGGTGAATATGAAGGCCATAGTATACAAGCTTCACCTGAAAATCATCAACACCTTCAACATTTATATCCAAGGAAATGTTCTTAAAAAAGGAAACAACCTCACCTAACATGTAAACTTCGAGCTCAAATTCTGTTGTCGCCTTGATTTCTTGAGTAGTTTCTTTAGCAGAAGATGAGATAGATTCCACTTTGTGATATGAAAACATTGTAGATGTATGAAAAATGAAGAGAAAGGAACCATCCCCTGAAATGCATACATTTAAAAAACCTGAAAGAGTAATATGATTAGGTATTATCAAATGATGATGATGAAGTTCTACCACCCTAACCCTATTTGTGTCATCAAATATTAGTAATTTTTCTTTCCCAGGAACACATTGCATCTATATTATACTTGTATTCCTAGAAGACAATTCCAACATAATTTCAACATCTTTCCCGTCTATATTCCAAAATGACTCATCAAACCTGTATATTAAAATATCAGATACTTAAGCATATTATAAAGCTAGGAACCACATATATTATTCAAAATTAGATCTAAAAAATGCCACCCTTTTTAGATCTTCTATATCAAGATCAAAAAACATTGATTCAAATGGGTCTAAGAAATATGAGATAATGGGATGCATGAAATTTGATTTTAACTCATATAAGTCTTTTTTCTTTGGTACCATCTCTACAATCATCCATTATGTATTGGGATTATCTTCTTCTTCACTTAAAAATCACAATATTACCTCCAAATTTCCATACCCCACACATGATTGTCCAACATAGCAACTTTCAATATACCCACATCTTCCAAGCACTCTTCTTCATGATATGTTTTTCTTTGTTTGAGTAGGAAAATTTTCTCGTTAATTTTTGAACTGTTGCTCCTGAATATTTTCTACTGCCTCTTTTTTGGATTCAATATTTTCCTTATGTAGGAGTAGCATATCCTTCCTAATCATTGATAGGACATTTTGGCTAAATTCTTCTTCCCCAATTCTATAAATGGATGAACAAAGGTGTTTCATGTTGAGCACACACTTATACTGAGAGGGGGGGGGGGGGG
>ML779142.1:512286-523691 GCA_009831015.1 Picea engelmannii | reverse complement strand
TAAATATTCATCAACCATAATGAAACAATCACATAAATGTAATGACTATAAGACACAATATTTTACATGGAAATCCTTTTGGGAAAAAACAGCAAAAACTTTTTTTTATAAATTTGCAGGCACCAACATATTAGAGACATCGATCCCCTCTTCTTTTTCTAGTAAACAACCTACTAGAGACACTGATCCCCTCTACTATTTGTAGGCACTGACCTACTAGAGATACTGATCCCCTCAATGATTTGTAGGCGCCGACCTATTAGAGACACCAATCCCCACAACGATTTGTTTTTGTATGCACCAACCTACTTACAAGTTCAAAAGTTCTTCATATGCATTTCCTTCACTGGTTTTGTCATTGCTTCTATCTTCAAAAAATTTACTCTATGCTTATTACTTATTCTTTTGCTATATCTTCTCTATGCTCGCTACTTCTGCTTTCTCCATATCAAATCAATACTCACTCATTATTCTTTCGTCATATTTTCTCGGCATTCACTCCTTCTGCTTTCACAATATCTATTAGTTGTATCATCACATACTTTGTCACTCTCTCCTTTTTAAATCATATTCACTCTTTTCTCATATTATATTCTCATATGTAAATATTACATTTCTTCTCTTCACCCACTCTTTTTCTCGCAATCCTCTTCTCCTTTTATAATTTACCATTAACTCTATATGAAAAGTCATGTCCATTTGTAAATACACAACCTTCATTAAATAAATAATTAATTCCCCCCTTTTAATTTACTTTTCAACATACCATGGGAAAAATACCGACACGGGTTTTAAAACCATTTGAAAATACCAGTACGGGTTTTAAAACCATGTGCAAATACCATGTTCACTTTTACTCCACTTTCACTTTTTACTCCACTTTTACTTTTTAATCCACTTTCACATAACTTCATGTCTATTCCAATTTTACTTTTTAATCCACTTTCATGTAATTTCATATTTAATCCACTTTCACGTAACTTCATTTCTAATCCACGTCCAATTTGTATATTTATATTTGAATACTTACCTTTAAACAATCAATGAAAGTAATTTATTCAACAATCTCCTCATTTGTCATTGATGGGAACCCTGTACTCAAAAACATGTAATTCTCCAGAAATAGAAATAATTCTCCCTTGTCTACAACTCTTGCCCTATCTGTAATTCTCCTCCCCCTGTTTGTAATTATCCCCCTTTGACATCAATGGAAAGGGAATGCTCCCACTGAGATGTTCTTCTTTACTGACAAAATGAGGGGGATATCAATCCCAGATTATGTCTAAGACATGCAAATGTTTCTCGGGGAAGGGGTTTGGTAAAAATATCTGCAATTTATTCCTTGGTGGAAAGGTATTCTAGTTTGACACTTTATTTGACTACCTGTTCTCTTAAGAAGTGGTACTTGATGGGAATATGATTTTTCTTTGAGTGCATAAAACGATTCTTTGAAATGTTGATTGCACTTGTATTGTCATAGATGATTGAGATTGAGTAATCATATTCTACCTTGATATCATGTAGTGTTTGCTTCATCTAGAGAACTTGTGTGCAACATGATGTTGCTGCAATATACTTCGCTTCTGACGTGGATAGAGAGACCGGAGAGTGTTTCTTTCTTAACCAAGACACTATACTGTTACCTAGAAATAATGCTCCTCCACTTGTACTTTTTCTGTCATCAACACTGCCTACCCAATCTGCATCGATATATGTTGTTAGAGTAAAATATTCACCTCTTGAGTACCATAAGCCGAAGTCTAAGGTGCCCCTTAGATATTTGAATATCCTTTTAATTGCTTGCACATGAGTTTATTTTAGTGCAACTTGAAATCGTGAAAAAAATCCTACTACTTGCATAATGTTTGGCCTTGATACTGTCACATATATTAGGCTTCCAATCATCGACCTATACAATGTTTGATTTAATTATGGATATTTATAATTTTTGCTCAACTTACAACATGTGACCATAGGTGTGTTTACTGGTGTACAATATTCCATTTTGAATTTCTCTAACATTTCTTTGATGTACTCGGTTTGTGAAATGAATATGCCTTTGTCATATTGAGAAATTTGTAATCCCCAAAAAATGACAGTTCACCAAGCATAGACATCTCAAATTCCTTTTTCATTTCTATTATAAAATCTTGGCACATTTCTTTCACACTTCCTCCAAAAATAATGTCATCTACATAAACCACAACAATCAACTAATTTTCTATTATTGTCTTGACGTGGATATTATTGTCAATAATTCCTCTTTTGAAGCCTTTATGTTGTAGATATTTATCAAGTATTGAATACTAGGCTTTGGGAGCTTGTTTTGTCCCATAAAGTGTTTTCTTCAATTTTCACACACGATCCTTATTTTCTGATAATAAGAATCCTTCTGGTTATTCAATGTATACTTCTTCATTTAAATTTTCATTGAGAAAGGAAGATTTGACATCCATTTGATATACTTTCAATTTCTTGAAACATGTAAATGCTAAAAACATTTTGATATCTTTTAGTCTAGCAACCAAGGCAAAGTTTCTTCAAAATCAATACCTTCAACTTCAACATAGCCTTTGCAAACCAATAATTAATTATTTCTTATTACTTTCCCATCTTCACTCAACTTGTTCCTAAAAACCCACTTGGTGCCAATTACATTTTTATCTGTCGGCCATGGAACAAGTTCCCATGTTTCATTCTTCTCAATTTGATTAAACTCTTCTTCCATAACATCAATCCAACACTTGTCTTCATTGGCTTGTGTAAAATTCTTAGTCTCTATTTTAGATAGCAAGGAGAAGTTTGCATATTCTGGTGCACTAGCTAGTCTTCTTCTAGTTTGAACTCTCGTATCTTTATCACCAAGAATTATATTTTCCGAATGATTATTTTGGAAAAATCTAGATGGTGTCCTTGATTCTTGACATTTTGTTTCTTCTTCTTCATTTTCTTTTTTGTCTTCTTCTTTTTCATCTTTGTAGCCTGGCTCATCTGCTTCAACATTTACTTGTGTTTTCATATTCTGGTGCCCCGCTTCATCAAATTTTACATTGGTAGTCTCTACGATTTTGTGTAATGTTGTATTGCAACATCTGTAAGATTTCCTTCTTGATGAATAAACACGGAATATACCTTGATAAACTATGGAGTCAAATTTTCCCAAATCCTCATCATCTCTCTTTATGTAGCACTTGCTTCTAAAAAAATTGAAGTATTTAACTATTGCTGGTCTACCTTTTCATAAGTCATAAGGTGTTTTGTTGTTGTTGACTTTGATTTTCCCTCTATTCATAATGTAAACTATGGCGTTGACTGCTTCTCTCCAAAACCTGTCTGATAACTTGGCTTCATTCATCATTATTCTTGCCAAATCTTGTACAGTTCAATTTTTTCTTTCTACCACTTCATTCTATTGTGGAGTTCTTATGGCTAAGAAATGTCTTTTTATTCCATGATTCACATAAAATTATTCAAATTCATTTGAGATAAACTCACCTCCTCTGTCTGATCTCAAACACTTGATTTTCAAATCAATTTTGTTTTCAACCAAGGCTTTGAATGCTTTGCAATTATCAAAAGCTTCAGATATTTCTTTTAGGAACGTAACCCATGTCATTCTAGAATAATCATCAATGAGAAACATGAAGTATTTTTTTCCTTGTAGGCTTTTTGTTCTTGTAGGCTGTTGATCTAAACGACGGTTTCATGGTCAAAGATTAACCTCACGAGGATACGAATCCTCCTGCATTTTTAAAGAGGTGGTGATCCTCTTGTTCTTATAATTCCATGAAAATAAAAAAAAGATGAAACAAACTCTGAGAAGGACTAGACTTAATATTTACATTCACATTTAAGGAAAAACAAAACCTGATAATTCAGACCAAGTTTTTTAAAGGACACTCATATGTACAATATTTACAACATAAATAGATAAGATGCACATATAATATAAGGGACTGATATATCCATCACAACACTCATCAGAACACTAAACAATATACATAAGTAGAGAGAACAAAAAATGGACCACAATTAGAAGAGAACTTTAAATTATCATTCCATAAAGCGCTAAAAATATTATGATGGATAAAACATTTGGAAACTCAAGCTTCTGATCAATTTTTTTGAGAATACAGTAATGTAATATCCTAAATAGCTCTCTTGGAGTCTCAAAAATAATAACGAATCTTTAAATACAAAGGTAAATGTCTTTAAAGAAAATAAAATGCATTCTCCCTTCAAAGAGGATTGGGATAGGGATCCCGCAAACCATAAAGTGAAAATACCTAGAATATAGAATAAGTACAACCAAAAATCAACCTAAATCCTACGTAGTATCGATAAGACAAAGGAAATATGACAAATGATTGTAGCAGAAATGAAACTATGGAAAACTGAAAAGGTAAAGTTAATGTTCGAATTACTGTGATAGAGAGATATCGTAACCTTTACTTGATTGCAGCTGTGTTATACACCATTTTGTCACACCTAGCAAAGTGTCACATCTCACTTGGTTAAGTGTCGCTAGTGTCACATCTCACTTTGCTAATTGTCGCAATTGTGACATCTCACCTTGTAAGTGTCACAACTGCAATGGAGTACTTTACTAAGTGCCATGGCCTAAATTTCATGATTTTATAAGTATTACAACCTTGACACCATGTAAAATGACATGTCATGATCCATAGTCAAGTTGGAGGATAAAAACCATCATTTGGAGGCCAAAAACCCACTTTTTAACTTGTATTTTTTGGCCCTTTTTTACTATAGACACCCCTTGCCCATACATAGGGGGCGTCCTCCCTCCTTTCTCAGTTATAGGGGAGGATCTAAGATTCCCTTTCTCCCAGTATAGGGGAGCATCCTTGCAGTTGTTATTGGATAAATTAGTGAATGCAGACATAAACTGATCTCCCTAGATCCACCTGGATCTAGAACAAAACAATACAGGACATGACGCTTTCCCTAATATTTAATCATTGAATTTACTATCAAACAAGAGATGAATGACATACCTTTGAATATCACTTCCCTATGTCTTTGTTGTCCCTGCTCTGCTCCAATGCTCTTGTGATATTGGATCTGTAATGAAACACAAACCAACCAAAGTGAAAGAAACAATAACATATTCAATGAAAACTTACACATGTGATCAAGGAGTCATGTAATAAAATGAGAATCATTTTATGAGAAAGAAACATGCCACTGTATTATATTAAGTAAACGTGGAAGATACAACAAAAAAACCTTGATGTTGTAAGGTTCCCTTTCAGTGGCCATTTTCTCCAACACACAGACTTTCTCCAAACTTTCATGAAGAAGATCCACAATAACTTGATGGACCAATGAACACCTCAAGCATCAATTGAAATAGAACCCCTCATACAATTCTCATCCTATTCCTTCACTAATTCCTTGCTTACTTGTTTGCTTAACCTTTCCCATGAGAAATCCATTCTTATATAGGATAAAGAGAGATGGTTAAAGAGATTAGGATGATCCCACCAAATCAGAGAAGTGAGTAGGATCCCAACCATATGGATGCTACCTCACATTCTAGAAGATTCCCTTCCAGAACCTTTGTGAACTTCGAACTTTTCTCAGTCTTTCAACATCGCCGCACCTGGATATAGGAAAACCTATGGAAACACTACAACACAGTTTTAGAACCGACTGCAGCGATCAAGCATCGCCACACTGTATCTTATGCTTGGCCTACGACATCCTTTCTTAACAAGGTTGTGAAGAAGATGGATCTAGTTACTTTTCTCATGAAGAAAGGTTCTTTGGGGAGCTTGAACACATGCTATAGAAAACATCACCAGGGTGACTAAAATAATGTGTAACAATAGTTAGAGAGGTTTCCATGTTTTTTGGGGAAGTTGGTTCGAGAAGGATTTGGGTTGTTTGCATTGTTTTCATCAAGATTCACTCGACCCTATTCCATTCCATGTTGAGGGGAATCCAAGGTCATGAAGATAAAATTAAATCCTAACCCAATCCATCAAAATCCTAAACCATACTCTCCATTTAGACCTATTAGTTGGACCTCTTGAATCCTATATAACCAGGGCCATTCACGGTGAAAGATGGGACTAGACTGAGCATCAAATTGTTGATCTTGAGAGAAAATTAGGAGGAGAATATAAAGAGAGTGAAACCTTTGTTCTTGAGAGAAAATATCCATAGGTGTGCATTCAAGGGATGAAGAGAAGGATTGAAGGGGAAACAACATCTATTTGAGCTTGTATCTACACACTTCATGATTAATAAACTTGACATGTTTCCATACTTTTATCTTGTTTGATTTATGCATGAATGTTCATACTTGTTTGGTTATATTTATAACTATCTGACTTTGTTCAAGAAGAAGTAGACAAGAGTTGTCTGATTTCTTTGCAAGAAGATAGTGTTCAGAGTTAGGACTAGACCTGGCACTGGAACGACTTGGACAACCAATGAAAAAGGTATGATCCACTTTCCTCTTCTCTATCAAATTCATGTATGAGTAGATAGAAGTAAGGGATGTTAGGGATCCTTTGTTAGTAACTATATCAACCGAAGGAAACCCGGTTGATGGGAGTTCCACCTATCTGTAGGGGGTATTTTTCCATAATAGTTTTTGGTGACCATACTGGGGAAGGAAATCTCGTTCTTTTCAAGTTTCTAGCCTTTGTTTATTTTTCAATTTTGTCTTCTCTTTTGTTTTTAGAAAGCCTTCATTCTCTTTAAAGAATCCTACAAAGTCTTTAGTAAGCATTCTATTGAACCTGGGTTGAATTTTAGCCTCTAGAGAATTTTCAGACATGGACGCTCCTTTTTTAACCTTTATAGAGCATCCAGACACTCCCTTCTAGTCTATTGGGGAGAATCCAGACTCTCCCTGTTGGTCTTCTGGGGGCGTCCTTCTCCTTCCAGGGTCATTTTAAGGCCTTTTTTGACTCTGTTTTTTTCATTTTTTTGCTCTGATTTTTGCCTCAAGGTCTTATATGTTTGGTAAGGTATTTATTTGATTGAAAGTATTGGGTTTATCATTCCTTTTACCTCTTTTTGTTTCCTCTTTTCATTTGATTATCTCTTATCTTCTTTGATTTGGAGATTTTCACAAATTGCTTTGTTGAGTTTCTTGTTTTGTCTTCTTTGACAAAATCTTTGTCAAGAGCATTCCTGGACTCTTTTGCAACTTTGAATTGGCCATTAACCTTTGTTTTTTTGGCATTTGAGGTTTTAAAAAGGTGATTTCCATTTCTTTCACATTTTGACTTCTTGATCGAACGAGTGTTGGAACCATTCCTATGCTTGACTTCTCTAGTTTCTTGATCTCATTTTGAGTGCATGCTTTGTTTGAATGACCTTTTTCTTTGTGTCCCTTTGTATCTACATTGGATTATTTAATTTTATTTGAAAGTTAAGAAGTAGAAAGGATTTGTATTTGAGTGATTTCATTGCATATTAGAATCAAACAAAAAAAGCATTTTGCATTAATTTTTTTGGGTGGTGCATATTTGTAGTTTGCATTTGATAGATTACATTGGGTTTATGCATTTGGGAATGGAAAAAATATTCTTTTCCTTTCCATAGTTAATGTTCATCGAAATTAAAATTTTTGCATTTCATTTTCGTTTTGCATGGTTTTAAGAGTAGAGTCCAAACATCATCAATTTCACTTCCATACCCTTGAGTAAACAACAACCCTAAAATCAAGCACTAATAAAATTTATTCGAAACTTTTACTTTTCACTGGTAGAAAACCAACATTGGATTAGTTGTAGGGATTTGGAATAGGTGGTGAAGATAACTCTCCAAAGATATAAAACAAATGTAGCATCTTGAGTTAGGGAGAGAAATCCATTTGCTGCATCACTGTCCTGGGTAGCCCTTCTCACACAAGGGTCAATCATGTGGTCACATTGGGTCCATCGGAGTAACTAACCCCGCTTCGTTGGTCTTGGTGGAGTGGTATGCACGTATTACAAAGGATGTCAAAATACACTTAGGG
The DNA here is from genome assembly GCA_009831015.1 of Picea engelmannii. Taxonomy (NCBI): domain Eukaryota; kingdom Viridiplantae; phylum Streptophyta; class Pinopsida; order Pinales; family Pinaceae; genus Picea; species Picea engelmannii. The sequence continues at coordinate 515,692 of ML779142.1, read as the reverse complement.
ATCTCTTGAGAGGATCACACCTCTGTGCGAGGCACCTCTCGAGGGGATTTCAAGTCTTAAATGACCCTCCCTTGAGTGTTTACCAAACTGTCGAATGTTTCCCCAAGATTTAGTTGCCATAAGTGGTAACCTTAGCATCCATAATCGTTAGGGATCGTACACAAGGTGACGGTGAAGGGGGAAGTATTTTTTGTACCTGTAACAGACGTTGGTCAAACTCACTTGGGATCCATGGAGGGTAACCTACGATTGTGCTGTGAGGGAACTTGCACCAAGGTGTAATTTTGTTAAGTAGGTCACCAATGTAACTGATCCACCCACTATACCTCAACCCCTTCTCATATTTATCCTGCGATGTTGGATTTGATCACCAACTAGTGGTTTCACTATGGGAAGGTTTGTTTGGATGTTTTCTTCCTAGTCTTTTTTTAGCGAGTGTTGTTTGTTTTCTTAGTTGACCTTAGAGTTGAGTCCATATCTATGGAATTAATTATGGGATCTACCAACCAAGGGATCCATTTTCTCGGGGAAGCTTTTGTTTTTACTTCATTTGGAAACGTTGGACCTTCCTATTTTGTGACTTTAAGTTTACCAGGTCTCACTATTGGGTTACCTGTGTGGTTATTTTCCACTCTAGTTTTTACAAATGCGCCTAGTGTTTTGAATGTGCCTAGTGGTTCGAATGAAAACCCTCCATTTGAAGAATGTCAACCTCCTATTGACCCTTTTCCTTCCTCGCATGTTTCATCTTATTCCTTTTCCTCTTCCTCGCCTGGTAAAAGCCTTGATGTTAGTAACCATGTGGATAATAATAAGAAGAAGATGAAGATTAATAAGAAGAAAAATCAGCAAGGGGGAAAACAACCAACTACTATTGGGAGTATTGAGATAATTGAGGAGTCTACCACCAAACCTCGCAAGCCCAAATTCCCTTGTAGGATATGTAAGGGTGATCACCTTCCTTGGGACTACCCTGGTTTAACCAAGGTATTAGAATTATAGTCTATGATCCCTCATCAACCCGTGTCGTCAACCTCTGGTCATCATGCTCATAACAAACCATCAACTAATGATAGAAATGTTGGGGAAAATAAAAGTAGATTCAAATTTCCTTGTAGGTTATACGAAGGAAGTCATCAAACTCACCTTTTCCCTCACATAGATGAAGCCTCAAAATTGTTGGAAGATATTATTGTTGTTCAACAACAACTTCCAACCGGTTATCATAAGTTTTTTCCTAACCTGTCATCAGTCGATCTCACTCTTCCCTTGAAGAGTGAAGTCAAGTGGTCGATCCGGTTCCATCATCGGTTGATACCACTCTTCCCTTGAAGAGTGAAGTTCAAGTGGTCGATTTGACTCCATCATCGGTCGATCCAACTCTTCCATTGAAAAGTGAAGTAAATGTGGTCATTCTGAGTCCATCATCGATCGATCCCACTCTCCCATTAGAGAGTGATGTTCACCAAGTGGTCGATTTGATCCCATCATTGGTTGATCCCACTCTCCCATTAGAGAGTGAAGTCGATATCGCTCACGTTTTTCTTGTTAATACTGATTCTACCATACAAGGGGGCATTTCTCCTTTTCCCATGGAACCTCCTCCAAGTAATGAGGCCATTATTTTTTATTGGAATGGGATAATTGGACCTCATTTTCCTACATACGTACCTTTCCAAATAACTATTCAGGTTTGTGGTAGGGATGTTCCTCAGACTATTGTAGATGACCGTTTTTCCGTTAGTATTTTATCCTCAACCACTTGGAAAACTTTAGGTTGTCCTCATCTTGTGTCAGTCACTTAGAATCTGTTAGGATTTAACAAAAGAACCACTGGAACTTTAGGGATCCTTCCTCAATTGCCCATTACTTTAGGAGGGAAAATCATCTATATTGATGTTATGGTAGTTCACGACTCCTTGGATTTTACTTTGCTCCTTGGGTGAGATTATGTCTACGCTATGAAAGCTATCATGTCCACTCTCTTTCAAGTGATATCTTTCCCTCATAATGGAGAAATTGCAACTATCGATTAACTTTTGTTTTTTGGCCTTGATTTGAATTCCATCCACCTGCCTTCCCTAAATGGTCCTCATATGCTAGTGGTATCGCCCCTGACGCATATTAATTACGTGGTGACGTGTCCCATACCTTCCACTTCCGATGAGGATAAGTCTCTCACCATATGATAACATTATTATGACTTAGATCTGATAGTTGACATGGTGCTCTCTTCGATAGGGATATTAGAGCCTAATATCCAAACCCCTATTGTGTCCCTTGATATGTATTCTTTCTAGAGCATTGTTCTTCCATCCAACGAAGATTCTTGGAATCCATGATTGAGGTATGTTCCTTTGTTAAAATAATGTAACTACAAAGTGTATTCTTATTATTATTTGATATATTATTCATTGGATCAATCCCCATTGTGGATTGATCATGTCGGCTATTGTATAAGGACCAAATCCCCTTTTGTGGATTGGTCATAATGTAATTGTAAAAGGCAAAAGAAGAAGTCGGCCCCAAAATATATCAAGAGGCCCCAAAATATAATAAAGGTGGTTATAACCACCTAGTTTGAGAAGTCGGCCCTGCTAGTGAAGAGACACTTCACACGTGCCAGTCTTGTATAAATAAGGAGGCTAGCGCTTCACTTAGACACAACTCACTTGCTCATTTGAGAGACAAGTTTCAGAACTGCAATTAGAGAAGAAGGAGAGAGAGTGGCACATCTTTGGGAGAGGATCTTCTGTATTAGCTTAAGTTATCTCTTGGCATTGTATTGGCTATCTATAATAAGGAAGTTTTGCTGGGTTTTCTTCCCCTAGAGGGTTTCCCATGATAAACGTTGTGTCTCTTGTGATTGTATATTTCTCAGTGATCTTGTCTTATGTTGCTGCTATCTATTGAAATGCAAAGAACTATAATAATGGCTTAAACATTAACATGGTATCAGAGCCATACATGCAAATTAGGGATTTTGTTTTTTGAGGTATTTCAGCCCTAAAACCATCTAGAAAATTTCACCCTCCCCCAAGGATCATTTTGGCACCTTCAACGCACCTTTTCAGTGGCTAGATCTCCCGGAAAGTGAAACCCTAGTTTCACAAAGTACCATAAAACCAGAAAACTGTTGGGTATGTGTTATATTATTTGCATGTGTGTGTGTGTGGGCGTGTCAGATACGACAACTGCGTTTGACGATCCCTTGATCCCGGTTTTTTGCTATTTTTAACAGATTTGTAAATTAATCCTGAATGAAGGGATTAGGGTTTTGGTATCTACGGAATACCTAAAAACATTGTATATATTGTATGGCGAATGGTGAAATTTGATATAATGAAAATAAGAAAGGTTTTCCTGGTTGAGGGTTTCCGGTATAAAATCTCTGTGTACTCTGTGT
>ML779142.1:496550-511491 GCA_009831015.1 Picea engelmannii | reverse complement strand
TTGAGGAAATGCTGGAAGTGTGGTAAAACAGGGCATTATAAGAAAGATTGCAAGTCTAAGAAGGTTGAAAAACCAAAGGGATCTGATAGTACCTCTTCCACAAAGGCGAAAACCTCCACTGAAGAAGGAGGTGATGTTTACCTAGCATATACAAGTACACATGCAGACCATGATGTATGGTTGATCGACTCAAGTGCATCATACCATATGACTCCTAACAGGGAGTGGTTCTCTAAATATGAAAAATATGATGGTGGTGATGTATTCCTAGGAGATGACTCGACAAAAAAAATCTTGGGACGTGGAAGGGTTAAGTTGCTGCTAAACAATGGAAGGATTAGAACTCTCCCTGGGGTTCTACACATTCCAAAACTAGCCAGGAGCCTAATATCTGTAAGCAAGTTGGGTGATGCAGGAGTGAAAACTGTATTTGAAAAGAGCACTTGCAAGATGGTACGAGGAGAAATGGTGTTGATGAGGGGATTTCGTTGTGGAACTCTGTACAAGTTGTTGGGAAGAACTTATACTAATGGGTGCAACAGTTCTATTGTCCTTGATCAGAAAATTGAAGGAGACAAGACCAATATTGTCCCAGAAAAGAAGACCATGTTGTGGCATGAAAGACTGGGGCATACTGGAGAAAAGGGCCTTCGAACACTACATGGTAAAGGTATGGTTGAAGGTATATCTAATTTCACTCTGGATTTTGATTTCTGTGAAAATTGCATATATGGTAAACAAAATCGAGTAAGATTCCCATCTGGTGCTACAAGAGCAAAGGGGATCTTAGAGTTGATACACAATGATGTGTTTGGACCTGTTCCTATTCGATCCCTCGGTAAATCTGTGTATTATGTTTCATTCATAGATGATTTTTCAAGGAACACATGGATTTATTTTCTTAGAAAGAAATCTGAAGTATTTGATAAATTTAAAGAGTTTAAGGCTTTGGTAGAAAATCAGAGAGAGAAGAAAATAAAGGTGTTGAGAACAGATAACAGTGGAGAATTCTGCAGAAATGAATTCGAAGAATTCTGTAAGAAGTGTGGTATAGCAAGGCAGAAGACTAATCCATACACTCCTCAACAAAATGGAGTTACAGAAAGGATGAACATGACACTGATGGAAAAATCAAGGAGCATGCTCAGCGGTGTCGGGTTAGGACAAGAATTCTGGGCAGAGGCAGTGGGTACAACATGTTACCTAGTCAATCGATCAGATTCATCAGCGTTGGATGATAAAACTCCACATAAGGTATGGTCTGGAAAGAAACCCTCTCTTCAACATCTTAGAGTGTTTGGTTGTGATGCTTATGTACATGTTCCAAAGGAAAATAGGAGTAAGTTGGATAATAAAGCTGAAAAGTGTATCTTTATTGGTTATAAAGATGGTGTGAAAGGTTATAAGCTTTGTAACCCAGAAACCCAGAAAACTGTTTACAGTCGAGATGTTGTTTTCAGAGAGGTAAAAGATGTGTCCAAACAAGAATTCCCACCAATGCAAGATGAACCTGAGAAAATAGAACTTGAGTTGGATGATGCAAAATTTGAATCATCTGAAGAAGAGGAAGCAGAGGAAGCATTGGACAAAAATAAAGAGGGTCTTCAGGTATCTGTGGGAGTTTTGAGCAGGTATATGTCAAAACTAGGGAAGGAGCATTGGACAACAATAAAGAGGGTCTTCATGTATCTTCCTGGCACCACCAATTATGGATTGTGCTACCAAGGAAGACCAAGATTAGACAGAGTGGTGGACATACATGGCTTTGTTGATGTAGACTAGGCTGGAGATCTAGATCGCATAAGATCTACAAGTGGGTATGTTTTTAACCTATTTGGAGGAGCAATCAGTTGGATGAGCAAAAGACAGGTTGTAGTGGCACTCTCAACTACAGAAGCTGAATACATGGCAACCACTCATGCAAGCAAGGAAGTAGTATGGTTACAAAGATTGTGTTCAGGTATTGGGTTGGTACAACAAGCAGTGAGATTAGAGTGTGACATTCAGAGTGCAATATTCCTGGCAAAGAACCCAACTTATCATTCGAAGACAAAGCATATTGATGTTTAGTATCACTTTGTGAGAGACATGGTTGAGGAAAATAAGGTGTTACTGGAAAAAGTTGACACTTTGAAGAATGTTGCAGATTCATTGACAAAGTCTGTGAGCACAGAAAATTTCTCCTAGTGTAGAGTAACAATGGGCATTATTGCCCTGGATTGTTGACTATGTAATCCCCTGGACCCCTGGATGCAAAGAAAACAAAAAGTGGGAGAATGTTGGGTATGTGTTATATTCTTTGCATGTGTGTGTGTGTGGGCGCGTCAGATATGAAAAATGCGTCTGACGATCCCTTCATCTAGAGCTCTGCTGTGTGTTCTAGGAATTTCCTGGGGGGGTCCCAGGGGGGGAAGGTATGCCCCCCCCTAGTAAAGCGCAGCGCCCCAAATTTTTTTTTTTGGGCGGTTTTTTGCTATATTTAGCGGATTTGTAAATTAATCTCGGATTAAGGGATTAGGGTTTTGGTATCTACGGAATACCTAAAAACATTGTATATATTGTATGGAGAATGGTGAAATTCGATATAATGAAAATAAGAAAGGTTTTCCTGGTTGAGGGTTTCCGGTATAAAATCTTAGTGTACTCTGTGTATGAGCCATTGATTAATTTCTGTATTGCTTAAGAATCTATATGCATTGCTTTACTTCACAAGTTTAAAAATTACAAAAACTAGAGTACCAGAAGTATCAGAAGTACCAGAGTACCAAAAGTACCAGAAAAATAGAAGCACGAGTCCAGAAATCCGCAGATCAAGTTTGAGGGGGTAAAAGTTCAATTTTTAGAAATCTGACTGCACCAGCTTACTCACCTCAGCTCAGTGCATCTATCCCCTGTATCAAAATTTCAAAATTTGAAGTTTGAAAAATTAGGGTTTCCTCATAAAACCCTAAGTTGCAGCCTCAGAACCAGTTGTAGTTGCAGTACCAGTTGCAGCCGCAGTACTAGTTGCAATCACCCTTGAAGTTTTCAAGAGTTGGTAATGATTACCGCTGCTCCTAGATGGAGCCTCTACTTGCAAATGACATCAGAGGTATGTACTCACATATGTTTGAATGGTTAAACTTTAAAGAGTATTTGTAGGAGAAGGGATCTCTTGCCATATATCCAGAAGGATATCAAGATCCAACACATTCAGAGGAATGATGCAACCCATGTGTGATTATTCTGATATGCATCCATTTGTTATATTGATCAATGTTGCATCATTCTAACTTTTTATGAGTTAAGTTATTAGATGGATTAAAAGTTGAGATCATAGAACTTATCCTTTAACCCAACCTTCTGTCAAGATAGCGTATTGTCTTAGTACAGAAGACATGTTGAAGAAAGAACTCATCATCTTGAGTGAAGGAGACTCGGAATAAAAGAAAGCACTCATTCCTGAGGACAAGGCTCCAGGTTTGACTAATCAAGTTAATAAGATTCAAAGGTACACATGACAAGTTGATGACTATAGTTGAGATAACAGTCTTTGTAAAGTATCATACTTGATATCATGTGAGAATATAGAGGTAAATGCTTAATGTAATCATTTGTCTGTTAAAACTAACACCTCCTCTTGGAATAATCTCGTGTGTTAGTTCCAGGTTTCCATGGAGGAATGTTTGATCACAACACTATGAGAGTGTTGACCTAATTTCATATTGTATTCCTTACTTTTAAATATTTCTTCTGACAAGTTACAAGTGATAGCTCTAAAGGAGCTACTATGATGACTGTTCGTGCTATTGCTTTATATTATCAAAAGGATATTACTCTTGCTTGTTTTTTTTTTTACCTTGCTCTAGGTCACATGTAATAACCCTGAGGAAGCTATAGTAAAGGTTGCAGAAGGCAACGTGCTAAAGGAGAGACCATAAATGAAGCAATCATCATTAGAAAAGAAGAAGGTGGCTTACATAAGCTAAAGGGTCACTCAGAGGCTACCATGACCCATGCCATTGAAAACTAGTCATGTGAACTTTGGCTTAGAATATTAGCTCACATCAACTTCAAGGCGCTACCATACATATGCAAAGTGGTCACAAGTTTACCAGAACTCAAGGTTGACCATGAAGGCATATGCAATGGATGTGCACAAGGGAAGAACATCAAGAACCCTTTTCCAAAGAGAGACAACAAAGCAGAAGGAGTCATAGAACTCATTCATTTAGATGTGTGTGGCCCAATGCCATCGTTCTCCATTAGTGGGTATGTATATTATGTATCATTTATTGATGATTATTCTCGTAAGACCTGGTGGTATCTCTTGAAATCTAAAGATGAAGTGTTCAACAAATTCAAGGAATTCAAAGCCTTGATAGAGAATATTTCTGAAAGAAAGATCAAGATACTCAGGTCAGATAATGGAGGAGAATATACCTCAAAAGAGTTCGTGAACTTTTGTAAAGATGTTGGGATCAAGAGGGAACTCACTACTCCCTATAATCCTCAACAAAACGATGTGGCTGAAAGAAAGAACAGAATGATAATGGAAGTCGTGAAGACCATGATCCACGATCCAGATTTTCCTATGTGCTTATGGGCAGAAGCAACAATGACAGCCGTATATGTGCAAAACTGATTGTCCCATAGTGCACTTGGGTTCAAGACCTCGGAAGAAATGTTCACCGGAAAGAATCTAGAGGCAAACCATCTCAAAATATTTGGCTGCCCACTATTTATACATATATTGAAAGAGAAAAGAAAACAGCTGGAACCCTCAAGAGAGAAGGGAATATTTGTGGGATACTGTGAGGTCTCCAAGGCCTTCAGGATCTATATACTAGGTCACCGCCACATTGAGATCAACAGGAATGTGACCTTTGATGAAGATGTAGTGCTCAAGAAATCAAGAAAATGCCATCTTGAAGAGGTATATGAAGAGGAACCTGAGGGAGGTTCCCAGAGCTGCATATTCAGTGAGGGAGGTTCCCAGAGCTGCTGAACCAGTGAGGGAAGTCGTAACTTCCCTCGATGAGGAAATTCTAGAAGATCATGATGTAGTAGAGTTTCAAGAACCTCCTCAGATGACAATCTCCCATAAAAGAAAGCCAGCTTGGGCTAGAGAGCTTATTCAAGATGGAGAGAAATATGGTGTTCCTGAAGGAACCACGAGACATGTGAAGAAACCTAAGCCATTCTCCAGTTATATGGATTTTATGTGTGATCTCCTAGAAAAGGAGCCTACCTGCTTTGAAGAAGCCAGACATAAGAAAGAATGGGTAGATGTTGTTATCGGGTAAATCGGTGAATGCGAACATAGACTAATCTCCCTAGATCCACCTATATATAGAACAAAACAAGACAAAACATGTCGCTTTCCCTAAGTTACAATCATTGAAACTACTATCGAACAAAATACGAGAGACATACCTTTAAGTGTCGCTTCCTTATGTCTTTGTTGTCCCTGCTTCACTCTGCTGCTCTTGTGATATTGATTCTGCAATGAGACACAAACCAACCAAAGTGAAAGCAGAGATAATATATTCATTGACAACCTATGCATATGATCAAGGAATTATGCAATAAAATAAAGACAATTATATGGGAAAGAAGCATGCCACTGTATTATATTAATAATAGGAAGAGAGATTACAACCGGATTCCTTGATGTCGTAAGGTTCCTTCCAACGATTCCTTGCTTCCCACACACTTTTGATCCAAGAATTCTAAGAATATAGATTTGACATCTATCTTGACAAAATCAAAGCTCAAAGCCACTCTAACCAAGCTAATAATTCCAAGCCAAATCCAACTCACTTTCTCCATGAGAGCTCCTCTCCTTTTATAAGTTGAAGAGGATAAGGTGGGGAGGTTAGGATGATCCCACTAAATCATGAAAGAGAGTAAGATCCAAACCATTCGGAGGCCACCTCACCATAGAAGCTTCTCCTTCTAGAAGAATCGAGAAAATGCTCATTTTTCCCATGTATGAAGGCCGCCATGACCTGGATATAGTGCAGCCTATGAAAATTCCGTGCCCTAGCTATAGTGCAGCTTGCGGAAATCATGCATTTTCGCACCCTAGCTATGGTGCAGACCACGAAAATACTCCAAAATAGGGTTTTTACAGAGGAAAACACAATTTCATCTCTCAAGAAAATTTATTCTCCCTTCTTTCTTTAGGAATTTAGGCCACTAACCCTTCTGAAGGCAACAAATAGTTTTACATCATTAACGATCATAAGGGTGATGAAAATAATGTGTAGCAGATGCCATGACAGAGGAATACCAATCCATAATAAAGAATGATGTATGGGAAATAGTTCCCATACCGAAGAGTAAAGATGTGGTATCCTCCAGATGGCTCTTCAAAATAAAACATGCTGCTGATGGAAGTATTGAGAAGCACAAAGCAAGATTTTTCGCTTGTGGCTTTTCTCAAAAGTAAGGCATTGACTATGAAGAGACATTCACTCCTGTATCTAGATACACTTCGATCAGAACCATCATAGCTCTTGAAGCTAAGATGAAGTGGAAGTTACACCAGATGGACGTGAAGACAACCTTCCTAAATGGTGTCATCGAAGAGGAAGTCTATATAGAGAAACCTCAAGGATTTGAAGTTGAAGATAGGAAGTCTCATGTCTGGAAGTTGAAGAAATATTTGTACGGATTGAAGCAAGCTCCTAGAACTTGGTATGGTCGTATAAACAGTTTCTTGATGAGCTTAGGATTTACCAAGAGTAAAGAAGACTCTAACCTCTACTTCAATGTTATGAACGATGAGCCAGTAATATTTTTTCTATATGTGGATGACTTATTCTTAACTGGAGAAGAAAAAATCATCATCGAATGTAAGAAGAGACTCGCCTCAGAATTTGAGATGAAAGAACTTGGCCTAATGCATTATTTATTAGGTCTTGAGGTATGGCAGAGTCCAGAGAGGATCTTCCTTAACCAAGGGAAGTATGCAGTTGAAATCCTGAAGAGATTCGACATGTTGGAATGCAAGTCCATGAATACACCCATGGAAGTGAAGCTGAAGCTGTTGGTCGACACTTCATCAGAATTGATTAATGCCACACTGTACAGACAGATTATTGGATCGATGATGTACCTGACGAACACCAGACCAGACATTTGTTTTTCTGTGAACACCTTGAGTCAGTTTCTGGTAGAACCCAGACATGTTCACCTAGTGGCTACAAAATATGTGATGAGGTACCTTAAGGGTACAATAGATTTTGGTCTCAGCTATGATGGAGATCATGATTTCACATTGAGTGGATATACTGATGCAGATTGGGCAGGAAGTGTTTCTGACAGAAAAATCACTTCAGGATGTTGTTTCAGTTTGGGATCAGCCATGATCTCATGGTAGAGTAGAAAGCAATCCAACATTTATCTCAGCACAGCGGAAGCAGAATACATTGCTACATGTTCTGCCAGCTGTGAAGCTATATGGATTCGAAAGTTGCTAACCGATCTATTTGACTTAGAGATGAAAGCAAACATGATCCTATGTGACAACCAAATCTGCATAAAGATGAAAGAGAGTCCTGTATTCCATGACAGGTTAAAGCACATAGAGATTCGATATCATTACATCTGTGAAATGGTGCAGAGAGGATCCTTAAAGCTCCAGTACGTTAGCACGTATGAACAGGTTGATGATGTGTTGACAAAGCCTCTATCCTGTGTAAAGTTTGAGCACTTTCGAGATAATCTTGGTATAGTCCGAAAGGACCTTCCTCGAAAGGGGGAGTAGTTGCTGTGATGAGACATCTCTTGCTTCCATCCTGATAGTTGTGATGTAAAGCAAGACGATGTGATGTGACTAGAACTGTGCTTTCGGCTTGATAGCTGTGACGTAACGCCAGTCTAGTATATTGCTTCCATCCTGATGGTTGTGACGTAAAGCAAGAAGATGATATGTGACTAGTACTGTGCTTTCGTCTTGATAACTGTGACATAAAGCCAGTCTAGTATCTTGCTTCCAACCTGGTGGTTGTGATGTAAAGAAAGAAGATGAGATGTGACTAGTACTGTGCTTCCGACTTGATGGCTGTGATGTAAATCCAGTCTAGCATCTTGCTTCCAACCTGATGGTTGTGACGTAAAGCAAGAAGATGAGATGTGACTAGTACTAAGATTCTGACTTGATAGCTATGACGTAAAGCCAGTCTAGTATCCTGCTTCTATCTTGATTGCTGTGACGTAAAGTAGGATGAGTTTCTTGCTTCCAGCTTGATTGTTGTGACATAAAGCAAGATGAGTACCTTGCTTCCAGCTTGATTTATGTGACATAGAGAAAGATGAGTACTGTGCTTCTAGCCTTACAACTATGACGTAAATCCAGTCTAGTATGATGATGATGAGCCAGCCTAGTATGATGATGATGAGCCAACCCAGTATGATGATGATGAGCCAACCTCATGCTATGATGATGATGTATTAGTTTTATACTAATCCATATTGATGCATATGATGATTGCATTCCTTTGAGAATGACGATGTTTCCGATGAAGAAAACTTTCGATGATTTATAGATACACCGGTCAGTGTTCCAAGATGATATTGATGATGCTATCCTCTCACCCACTTGATGATGTTGATGATGTTGTCCTCTCTCTCTCTCTCGCCTGATGTTGTTGAAGAATGCTCTTCTTGTTAAGGGGGAGTGTTAAAATAATGTAATTGCAAAGTGTATTATTATTATTATTTGATATATTATTCATTGGATCAATCCCCATTGTGGATTGATCATGTCGGCTATTGTATAAGGACCAAATCCCCTTTTGTGGATTGGTCATAATGTAATTGTAAAAGACAAAAGAAGAAGTCGGCCCCGGAATATATCAAGAGGCCCCGAAATACAATAAAGGTGGTTATAACCACCCAGTTTGAGAAGTCGGACCTGCCAGTGAAGAGACACTTCACACATGCCATTATTGTATAAATAAGGAGGCTAGCGCCTCACTTAGACACAACTCACTTGCTCATTTGAGAGACAAGTTTCAGAACTGCAGTTAGAGAAGAAGGAGAGAGAGTAGCACATCTTTGGGAGAGGATATTCTATATTAGCTTCAGTTATCTCTTGGAATTGTATTGGCTATCTATAATAAGGAAGTTTTGCTGGGTTTTCTTCCCCTAGAGGGTTTCCTAGGATAAATGTTGTGTCTCTTGTGATTGTGTATATCTCAGTGATCTTGTCTTATGTTGTTGTTATCTATTGAAATGCAAAGAACTATAATAATGGCTTAAACATTAACACCCTTGACATGTATTATTTCCAGAGCATTGTCCTCTTGGAAGCCATGATTAAGAAGAGGTCGCAAGCATAGTTCCCATTTTTTTATCATGCTCATTAAAAAATGAAACAAAGATCTAGAGATAGAATCCAAAGGTAATGAGTATGGTTTATTTTCTTATTTAAATCTCATTAAAAAATGAAACAAATGACCATGAGAATAGTTCATGCTTCTGTGTCAAGCTCATTAAAAAATGAATCAGAGTCCCCCCCCTTTGATTGATTCAAGTCTTTCACTAGATCTTGTAACTAAACCTTCCTTTCCTCTATCTGTGTCACTTTGTAATGTCCCCACTTTTGGACATCATTATATTACAGAGTGTTATGCTGACCAGAGTAGTCAGATGAGTGTGATAGTGAGTATAGGATCTATTGAGGGGTTTTCATGGGCTTGATTTGCATCGTTCATCATATTTCATCATTATGATCCATTCTGCACAACTTGGATTTAGTTCCCTTGCATACTGACGATTTCTGTATTTTTGAGTTATTATGAGTTATATTTTAATTAAATCCACTAAGTAGGTCATATTGGGCATAATACTTGGAGGAAACTATTATTGTAATATCTCCTTAGAATCGCGAGGAAGAGCACTACAAGATAAGATGATGAGAAGCGACTTTTAGTGGCCGAAGAAGCCATGAGGTTGGATAAATAACTTTTTAGAGGAAAAAGGGTTAATTAATTAATTAAGTGATTTATCTAATTAATTAATAATTAAATAAAGTAAAAGTCACTTGGAGAGAAAATGTGAACATGGAGTAAAAAAGAGAGATAGAGGCCTCTATTCTCTCAGGATTTTGATTATTAGTTTGAGATCTAGCTTCTTGCTAGTGAGCCCATGCACTTGGGGGTTTTGAGGGTTTTGACTGAACAAACCCTAGAGATCAACTTGGTGGTGAAATATCCCACCCAACCTGATCCAAGCTTGGTCACGGAGGTGAAATACTCCTCCCTCACCATTATACATTAGTTCTATCTCAGTCATAGGTGGATTCTACAACAACTACATGTTCAGAGAGAGGAGGTGTGCATTTGTAGGGGTTTTCAGCTCGAGGGCACACTTGATGATCTAATTCTATTCAATTTGGAGAGGTGGAGGAGTTTCTGAGGTCCAAACCAATTTGGACTTGGTTATTGGGCTGAGGGTTCCTTCCTTAGCCATTTTGGAGGGGTTATATCCATCAGATCTTTAGTTTTGAGCTAGCATGAGTTCTATAGGAGGAGGGCGCATGGAAGAAATGGGATATACTGATTTGAGGGGTCTAAATATCTTCGATCATCAAGAAATTCAACCAAGGGTTTCCTAGTGACCCGATCTACATTTTGGTATCTTTATTAGAGGGTTTGGAGGCCATCTTCAGAGGGGAAAAATTCTTGGTCTTCTACAACAAGGAGGGGTGCATCATGCATAGATAGGATATCACATGACAACTAGGGATTGAGTGGGATCATTTGGGTTTTTGGTAATCATCTTGGAGGAATCTTAGGAGTTACTATCCTCATCTTTCCATCCTATTTTGGTGGTACTATCATCCACATGCATCATTCTTCTATGTATATTCTAGATCTGCCCCATTTTGTGTGAGGTCAACTATTATGATAAATACAACTTAGATATGAGGTATTTATGGCTATTTCTTGTGTACATTGTATTGCATATTGTTGAAGTATATTCCATTTCTATATATTCTTTAATTTTTGGTTGAAAACTCACATTAAACCATCATTATAAACCTTAGCGCAACTCAAGAGACATAAATCTGCAAAGTGTTTGACAAAATACCACAACCAAAAATTATATAAAACCCAACAAAACTCAATGTTCCAATCAGATTGGGTTGGGAACATTACACACTTGATCCTATTTCTTCCTTCCTCCCTAGTGAACATATTCCTATTATTAACCAAAAGCCTAAGCAAGTGCAAAAGAAGAGTTGACAGACAAAATGAAGCTTGGGGGAGCATGTCTCCATCCTTTGGACATCATGTTGGAGTTAAGACGTTATCTTCTCAAGCTTGGGGAAAATTACCAACCACCCATGTGTATCACTTGAAACCTTTGGAAATTACGTTGCGAAGTTTTGAGCACAATTATTGTTTGGTTTTAAGCTCGTTAAATAATGAAATCAGTTCAAGCATAGTTCTAGTTTCAAGCTCGCGAAAAAATGAAACTTACCCAAGCATAGTTTTACTTTGTTTCAAGATTTTGTAAAAATGAAACTATCCCTAAGCCTAGTTTATGTTCTAGTTTCAAGCTCGTGAAAAAATGAAACTTACACCGAGCTTAGTCTTTGTTCTTCCTTGTGCTCGTAAATACATGAGAATAGGTTACCGAGCTTAGTATTTGTTCTTTCTCGTTTTCGTAAATACATGAGAATAGGTTATCGAGTATACTTTTATCACTTTTTCAAACTCATAAAATCTATACGAAAAATGAACTCTTTGAAGTATCCTTTAAGCTCTTTTCAGACTCTCTAAACATGAAAAGATTGTCGAGCGAAATTTGTCTCTTGGCATGCTTGTTAAAAGGTTATTGAAAGAGTGTCTCTTGAGTGGTAATTTATCTATTTTTTGGCCTCCTGAGACTAATTAAGAAAAAGGAATACTCTAGTATTATTTAGTTAGAAGAGTTATCCTAGGTATTTTTTTATACTTTTCTGGGCTAGGGAGACTAAACTTACGAAAAATTCCATCCAGAGTCTTCTTTTTAAATATTTTCAGACTCTCTAAATATGAAAAGACCATCGATTTTACCCTTCCCGGACTTGTAAAATCATACAGTGAAGGACCCATATGGGACTGGACCCTTCCTTCTTCAGGTTCATTAAACATGTGAAGATGGGACTCATTGAAGATGAGTTAAATGAGCATTTGTTATCCTCCTTGAGCTTGCTAAAAAATAAAGAGGTACTCTCTTATCTAGGTGGGGGAAAAATTTGGGAAGTGGTTCAAGCTTTTGAACCATTATGGAAGCTGTTTAGTCACCCTTGAACATGGAACCTATTTGCATCTGCTTACAGTTGGGTAATCCGCTTGTCTCCGAGTCATACCAATTCCATGAGCCATTATAATCCTTCAACCCATTCGAAGAGTGACATCATAATTTTTCGTTCCAGTCAAAAATTCCTTATGATCACACTATGTTTTGGTCCACGATTGTCACATTATGTTTGGATCCATGCCTCAAGTTAATATTTCTAAGTCAATGTTGTATTGGTTATACTACCAATTTATTTGTCGTGCCACACAATGTTCAAAGGAAATATCAGCCTTACAACCATTCTACAATATCATCCATTTACGTCCTTGTGTCAGTCCACACTCCTTTGATCTATCACCATTCATTACTATCCTATATTATTTTTGTGTCAATGATGGGTGATACATTAGGGACCTACTTTGACAGGTCTATTCCTATCAACTCCAACTCATTATCTAGGAACTAGACTTAGAAACCAGTCAGTACCTTGGAACCTTCATGCCTCAATGGCATGTTTCCTCGTATTTGACAGTATTGACCTCTGATCAAATGATTCCTCAAATGTTCAACTTCAACTCATTTATTCACATTCTCTAGAATGTACTGGGCTACCTTGGGAATCATTGGCATCATTGGTGATTTCCCTCGCACTTGTTAAAGGTATAAATTAATGACCGGTAATCAAGTGGTTTCTGTTGATATTATGGTAGCTGTGGGAGGTATTTACCTCCATGTGTAAGCTTGACGAGAATAGAATACTCTGGAAAGAAAGAAGAAACCCTAATGAGTTGGCTAATAACCCTAGAAGACTTGTCGGCTCAAGAAGATAATTTATATTAGGTTATTGGCCTCCAAGAGAAGAAGCCGACCATAAATAATAATAATATACTGAATAGACAGGTACCCAGAAGGAGAAGTCGGCCCCAGTAAGTCTGCCAGAACCACTATAAATACAGGGCACCAGTCTCTCATTTGACACATCTTAGCAGTTGCAGAGAGCTAGTTCTGTGCAGTGCAATTGCAGTCTTGTGCGCAGGTTTGGAGGAGAGCTACTGGTGCAGCTAGCAGTTACGTTTTGGCTTGGAATATCTCTTGGCTAGGGTTTGGACTATATGATAAGATCTTGTTGATGCGCTATCCTTGGGGAAAGGTGTGCTACCCTTTGTATGGCTATCTAGCCTAGGGTTTGCTTCCAGAATGATTCTCTGTCAAGGTTAAGGTGCTCGAAGGGTGGCTTCGGCCTATGGTTGGGTGACAAGGGTATTGTCAATGGTAAAATGAGCAAACATCCTTCATATTCTAATAGTTTATGGGCCCACACCTCCTTCATTCAGTATAAATGCTGGAAGGAAACATAGCCGCTAGGATATTGAGCTCGCAGAGGAACTGCTGCTAGGGTTACTAGCAGAAGCAGCTTCCAAGAAACTGTCGCTAGGGTTACTAGAAGGAGCAGTTGCAGAAACCCTAATCCTCTTGTTGAGTCACCTTAAGTGAATGGATTGACCTAATCTTTGGATAGATTGGTGCACTCTAGCCTAGCACATCTCCTGATACTCTCAGCAAGCCAAGACGTGAAGTTTGAGTTTATGGTCAAATCTAGGGTTTGACCAAGTTAAAACAACCATGAATTATTCTATGAAGTCAGAGAACAAGTTAGATGGAGCCTCTAACTTCAGAGCATGGAAGACAAGGATTGACCTCATCCTTGCCAAGAATAAAGTGCTGGATATTGTGAAAGGAAAGATCGTGAAGCTAGAGTTTGAAGAAGGAAAGGAGAAGGAACCACAGAACGTTGCAGCTATGGAGAAGTTCAAATATAGTGACATCGTTTCCATGAGTATCATAGTGGATTCCATAAAATACCACTTGATACCCTACATATCTCATCTTGACTCATCGAAGAATATGTATGATGCCCTAACAAACCTCTTCTCAGTCAGAAACATTGGACAAGTAATGAGTCTGAAGAATGAGCTTTGTGACATGAAGATGAATGATGATGACATCATAACATCATACTTTGTGAGAATTTCTCAATTAAGAGATCAACTACAAGCTATTGAAGAGATCATCTCAGAAAAGGAGTTGGTAAACATAATACTCAATGGTCTTCCTAAGACGTGGAATGCATTTTCCGCAAGCATGAACAGAAGAAAGGAGTATTTGACATTTGAAGAACTTTGGACTTTCTGTGCTCAAGAAGAATCAAGGATCAGTGCAAAAGATAAACCCCAAAAGAAGTATGATGATCAAGCCTTCACATCAAGATTTAATAACTTCAGGAACAAAATAAAGTTTGGTTCAAGGAGGAAGCCAAATCAAGAGAAAGACATTTCAGAAGTACAATGCTTTAACTGTCGAACGTATGGCCATTACAAGAATCATTGTCTCGAGCTAAAGAAAAGGAAGGAGAAACATGAAGCATCAATTGCTGAAGAAAAGGAACCTACAAAGAAGACTAAGCAGGATGGAAGAGACTTCTTCTTCTAAAGGTAACAAAACTCTTCTTATTTCTTGTACATATCTTGTGTGCATCGTATCTGTACATATCTTGTATATCTATCTCTTGGAAGATAATGTGTTCCAAGAAGAACTATACCTATGGAAGAACAACAAGATAAGAATGGATATCATTAGATAATACACATGAAAGGATGAAATA
>ML779142.1:484661-496350 GCA_009831015.1 Picea engelmannii | reverse complement strand
CAAGAAGAACTATACCTATGGAAGAACAACAAGATAAGAATGGATATCATTAGATAATACACATGAAAGGATGAAATACAAATCATGTGGAAGCTATTGCAAGATAAGCCAAATCAATCATGAAGAGACTCAGAAGAAGCAAATATAGAAAGAAGTCAGCAATCGAGAGGAAATTGGAAAATGACTTATGACGTTTTGTAGAAGACAACAAGACATAAGCGTGGACTCTGTTAGACAAGAGAGCCAATTATATATTGCAGAAGACAATAAGGATGCAGATGGAAGCATGGACTTTGTTAGACGGAGGGAGCCGATTATATGCACTCTTACATGAAGCAAGGATTAGGAGGGAGGTAATCCTATGATCCATTGAAGATGATAAAGTATATATCCATGGAAGTAACCAT
Organism: Picea engelmannii; assembly: GCA_009831015.1. Taxonomy (NCBI): domain Eukaryota; kingdom Viridiplantae; phylum Streptophyta; class Pinopsida; order Pinales; family Pinaceae; genus Picea; species Picea engelmannii. The sequence goes on along the minus strand of ML779142.1, from coordinate 495,943 downwards.
GAAAGATAGTATGTGTTCGGTTCAATCTCAGAAGAAGTCTTCTTCGAAGAGAAGCCTTAAAGTATCCCTAGTTGTCCATTCAGATCCGTGATCCTATAATGAAAGGAAGAAGTGGAATCTCTAGGGCATGGTATCTATAAGAAACTCCATGGACCCTAGAGCTAAAGAAAAACATGAAGATTCCAAGAAAGAAAGAGAAACCAAAACAACCAGTCATTGTATCAAGAATCACAAGATTGTCAGCCTGATATAAACTCAATAAAAGAAATCAAGCAGAGGAACTGAAAGTCGTGATGAAGAACAATGTATGGAAGAAAGCATTGCGAGATCCAAAAAATAGAGGTTCTCCCAGATGGAGGGAGAAGACTATGATGATTATTTATTCCAGTAAACTAGACTTCTCTCTACATGAGTCATTATATCATCCGCAACATCCATAAGTTGGATTTCTACATCAGATGAATGCAAAGAATATTCTCCAGAGAAATTGAATAAAGAGCGTATGAAGAAGCAATCTCAAGACTTTGAGGCATACCAAAAAGAGACCCTTGTATGCAGATAGAAGAAGATAACTTGGTGGAGATTCGAGAACCTCCAGTGCACAGTAGAAGCATGGTGAAGATTTCCTATAACATCAAGATGATTACTCAGTAGATCAGATCTTATGATGACAAAAGAAGTTCCACATGGATATATTCCAATCTTTCCAACAATGATATACTCTATTGTTTAGAGCTACATGAAGCCTTCACAGTGTTCCAGACTAAAGTACATTTGAAATCAAGCATTACATTATCCATGATGAAGTCTAGAAAGGAGAAAGTGGTTCTCCAATACATATCTCCACAGATGAGCAGATAAGCAGACATTTTGGTAAAGCTTCTATCCAAGATGAAAGAGTTTGCGTACTCAAGCTGGAGCTCGTGGAAACGACTTCCTTATTGAAAAAGGAAGAGATGACTCCTAGATTGGGAGGGAGCACTGAAAATATTATTGAAGACATTCATTTTCAAGATTGAAAAATAGTCCATCTTGGACAGATGCTTTCCTGTTCAGAAAGTGGATTGATATTTCTGACGGACAGTGATTTCCCATTGTGGTTAACATGGGAAATGGTCCAGATTTTTGATGTATCATAGACATCGACTTCCCATTGTGGTTAACATGGGGAGTGGTCTAGGGAAATCTCTCTTCTTGAGGGTCACTCAAGAAGACTGGCCCACCTCACCGGACAATGATTTCTCATTGTGGTTAACATGAGGAATGGTCCATTTTGGATGTTGATACAGGACAATATTTTCCTCTTGTGGTTAACAGAGGAAATGGTCCGGACAATCATTCCTTAGGGTTTATACATTCTCTCCAGGGTGCACTTTGATTAGTGTAGGAGGAATGGCCCAGGGCGGGGAATGGTCCAGGCTCAAAAATTAGGGACAGGCATTCGTTAGGGTTTATACATTCTCTCCAGGGTGCACTTTGATTAGTGTAGGAGGAATGGCCCAGGGTGAGGAATGGTCCAGGCTCAAAAATCAGAAACAATCATTCTTCCTTGTTTGAGAAGAATAGGGCAGATAGCCCATTATTGATGTTCTACACTAAGGGCACATATTCTTTCAGATCTCACATATGTGAGTGAAAGATTGGCCTAGATGATTTAGTTTATAGCATAACATTGTTTCTGTGCAGGTTGCTATCAGATGTTTGTTATGAAGACTGTATGATAGTAGATGTATACTACTTCCGTGGATATGTTCCACTGTTTGTGACTATACATTACTGATCAAGTACTTGTTTTCTACTTGGTGTGGTAGTGTACCACTGGATTGTAGTTATGTACTACTATGGATAGACACAGTTGTGTTCTATTTTTGTTTTGATTTCCTTGAAGACTATCAATAGTTTATTGGAGATAATCATCAGCCAGATGAATGATGAACATAGATTTTCTAGATGGAAAATGGTTAAGAGCATTTACTCTTCTAGATTAGAAGAATGGCTCTTGCATCACTCTATGGAGTGAGCATCATGTCTGATTACTCAGATAGAGTATGGTTTCGAGAGATGATGCAGTTGATGATGATGATGGTCCTCATGATCTATTCATGATCTAGTCCATATAACTATGTTGATGCTACCAGGTGAATGGTATGTTTTGTGCTCAAGACCATTACCTATAATGCCTCCCTAGCTAGGAGGGAGTGTTGATATTATGGTAGCTGCGGGAGGTATTTACCTCCACGTGTAAACCTGATGAGAATAGAATACTCCAGAAAGAAAGAAGAAACCCTAATGAGTTGGCTAATAACCCTAGAAGACTTGTCGGCTCAAGAAGATAATTTATATTAGGTTATTAGCCTCCAAGAGAAGAAGTCGACCAGAAATAATAATAATATACTGAACAGACAGGTACCCAGAAGGAGAATTCGGTCCCAGTAAGTCTGTCAGAACCACTATAAATACAGGGTGCCAGTCTCTCATTTGACACATCTCAGCAGTTGCAGAGAGCCAGTTTTGCATAGTGCAGTTGCAGTCTTGTGCGCAGGTTTGGAGGAGAGTTGCTTGTGCAGCTAGTAGTTACGTTTTGGCTTGGACTATCTCTTGGCTAGGGTTTGGACTATCTGATCAGCTCTTGTTGATGCACTACCCTTTGTATGGCTATCTAGCCTAGGGTTTTCTTCTAGAATGATTCTTTGTCAAGGTTAAGGTTCTCGGAGGGTGGCTTCGGCCTATGGTTGGGTGACAAGGGTATTGTCAATGGTAAAATGAGCACACATCCTTCATATTCTAACGGTTTCTAACATGTTTGACACCAACACATGTATTCGCATGGATATAATTGTGATGGAGAGAACTTTTCAGGCACCTACTAATGTTATGTGCCTAACCCAGGTTATGATGGAGAGAATTTTTATACATTGTTACATAGATCCACATTGTATCAGTCTGTGGCTATGTTGTTTTTTCATATTGTAACTCCACTGTGTACAATCTTGTGGCTACAACTTGATCAAATCATGGAGATATGGATCCACATTGTATGTTTGGTGGCCATATACTTAGTCAATACCCTCGTGGATCCATAATGTATTGGTCGGTGGCTATGCCTTGAGTCCATTTTGTCTGAGCATGGGTATGCCTACCTTAGGATGATATATGTATACTGATTAACGATTGCATGCAGCTTCCGACAAGTTCTCCTTCTTTAGTCCCTTGTTACACAAGTTTTGAAAAGTGTTTCGATCATCAATTTCTCTTCTGAACTCACACTTTGGGGGGCATATGTTATACACCATTTTGTCACACCTATCCAAGTGTCGCATCTCACTTTTTTAAGTGTCACAAGTGTTGCATCTCACTTTGCTAAGTGTCGCAATTGTGACATCTCACCCTGTAACTGTCACAACTGCAATGGAGTACTTTACTAAGTTTCATGGCCTAAATGTCATGATTTTATTATTATTACAACCTTGACACCATGTAAAATCACAGGTCACGATCCCTAGAAAATCCATCATTTGGAGACCGAAAACCCACTTTTTACCTTGTCTTTTTGGCCCTTTTTTACCAGGGACGCCTCCCTGCCCATGCATAGGGGGCATCCTACCTCCTTTATCAGTTATAGGGGAGTGTCTAGGATGTGATTTCTCCCACTCTAGGGGGGCGTCCTTGCAGTTAGAGAGGTTTTCATGTTTTTTGGGGCAGTTGGCAGTTGGTTCGAGAAGGATTTGGGTTGTTTGCATTGTTTTCATCAAGATTCACTCAACCCTCTTCCATTTCATGTTGAGGGGAATCCATGATCATGAATATAAATGTAAAGCTTAACCCAATACACCAAAATACTCAACCATACTCTCCATTTATACATGTTAGTTAGATCTCTTGAATCCTATATAACCAGGGCCATTCATGGTGAAAGAGGGGACCAGACTGAGCATCAAATTGTTGATCTTGAGAAAAACTTAGGAGGAGAATATAAAGAGAGTGAAACCTTTGTTATTGAGATAAAATATCCATAGGTCTGCATTCAAGGGATAAAGAGGAGGCTTGAAGGGGAAACAAAATCTATTTGAGGTTGTATCTTCACACTTCATGATTAATAAACTTGACCTATTTCCATACTTTTATCTTGTTTGATTTATGCATGAATGTTCATACTTGTTTGGTTAGATTTATAACTAGCTGACTTTGTTCAAGAATAAGTAGAGAAGGGTTGTACAACCAACAAAAAAGGTGGGATCCTCTTTCCATTTCTCTATCAAATTCATGTATCAGTAAATATAAGTAAGGGACGTTAGGGATCATTTGTTAGTAATTGTATCAACCGAAGGAAACTCGGTTGAGTGGAGTTCAACCTATCCACATGGGGTATTTTTCCACCACAAGCTGTCTCATTTATAGGTGTATGTTGTGGTTGAGGTGGCATGACCAATGTAATTGTTTCTTGATTTTCTGGTTCGATAACTTTGATTAACTCCTTTTTCAACCATTCGTCAATGTAAACTCTTAAGGGTGCCACAATAATTTCATGTTTGGTTTTAGTTTTAAACAACTAATTTTCAAATTCCCTCAAATCTAGCTCTGATTGATGCAATGTGTCATCCACTTCATCATTCTTATTGATATACCAAACTAACCATTTTTCAACTTCATTTTCAGAAAATTCTATAGTTTCGGTAAATTCGTTATCCCAAAGAACTTTTAGTGCATTAAGTTGTCCCATCAAATATTCTTTGGTTAGGATCATGGTATCCATCAATAAATTGGGACCATCTAATTCTTTAGTAAGATTAATGAGTTTAAGAAATAAATCACTTTTTTTATCCCTCAAGACATCGATTTTGTTTATCATTTCTCTTAACTCTTTGATTCTCCTTAGCCAACATGAATTCATCGATTTCATACAGTGACCAAAGGGGTTGGATCCAATGGTGGAAAGCGAGTAGTTTTTCACCGTTGGGCAAGGTTCAATTCCCATGAGGGCTTTACCTTGAGCCATGGGGGCACCTTGATGTAGTGGTCGAACGTGTGGTTGTACCCATAGATACTATATTAAATGGTATTGTGACTTGTGCACACATAAGTGGATTAAATCCCATCCGCATGTCCTCCAAATAAATAAGTCTTTGAGGTGTAGGAAAGTGGGTGACAAAGTGTTTTGTTAAGGCACTCCATGATGTGAATTCACTGGTTCAAAACCTCTAGGGACACCAAAAATCCATCCATGTTAAAGGTTGGAGTGGCTTAGGATGGGTGCGATCCGATCCCCGGGTGATTTTGACAGCTTTGATGCCCCTGAGTCACAGTTTCTCAAGCCACATGCTAGTCTCGCAGGTCACGGACAAACTAACAAACAACCAAAATCCATTTCATATAGTAAGGTAAGGTAAGTTTTTGTTCCTTCCTCTGGGAGTCATTTAAGCTTGATACTTTGGCTGAAAATGTGTTTATAGTTTCCTTAAAATGTCCTTCATCATTTTACAAATCCTTTTGCAGGTATTCTTTAAAATTTTGTATTATGGAGGAAAAGATATAACTGCTTTGGGAAAACTCCGAAATATCCTTAATTATGTCAATCCTCTTTTGTGTAGCATCGCCAACACATTTTCTTACAGCCTTCAATAAACTTGATGAGCCTTTGTATTTTGTAATTCTTTATGGGATATCCTCCAATTCAAGTGTAGGTTGAATCAAAATCAAAGGTTCTGTAAATAATGGTCCTGGTACCAAAGCAACTTCTAACTCTTTTATCCTCTTCTTTAATTCTAAATTCTCTTTTTTCCATGTTATCAATTGATTGCCTTAATGCATCTCTAGTAGATCCATGAAAGTATACAATTTTGGATGGTGCTACTCCATCCAAATAAATTGAAGATTTCCATCATTCTGATGACCTTTTAATCTTGGTATTAACTTTTTCCAACAATAATTTCTTAGTTTCATGATTTTATACCACGTGGTGTAGAGTGACAGATTCCTCTTCAAATATTTCAGGATCCTAGGACATCATAGAATTAACAATTTATCTTGTTTCTAACAACCTCTGCACAGACCATCCAGGTTCTTCAATGAGCTCGTCCATGACAATTGCATGGGGAATTTTGTGGACTTTTGGTGCATTTAGCTTTTTTGACGATATATTTAGTTTTCTTTTCACAAGAGTGTATGCAACATGTGTTTTCTCGAGACTTTTTTTTTATGGGTATTTATCTCCACCGTCATCTGAGACTCCAACGATTGTTTTTCTAGTATCCATTCCACTGGTTCTACTCTTCATTCTCGATGGAGTTATTCTTTGGGATGTTTCTCACGAATTTGGGCTTTGATTTATTGTTTCTCGACTATGTTGTTTGTGTCTTTAATTTGTGTTGTTTACTTCTCCTGTGTCGTTTGAAATTTGGTAGGCCGCTAATTCCTGGAGATCCAAGTTGTAACCGCCATCTTCTTGAAACTGTTCAATTCTGATGAATTGTGAAGAATACCCCACTAACTGCATATGTGTAGTAAATCTTTTGTCTAGATCAAAACAAACAAATAATCTTAACATGAAAGTCTTCTCCTTACTACCAAATGATATAATTACAATAAATTCTTTGGACAATTCTTTCAGGGATAACCTTGATGTTCTCTGTCCAAATATTATTTTTTTGAATTCTGAAATGAAGTTGTTATGAACTGGGTAGAATCTGTATTGGGATTTATGTTTGTATCAGATTGACCATGCATAGATTGGTTCCAACTTAAAATCAACATGTTTTTCCCATGGAAAATCTTCAAAAACATGGCCATAAGAAATGGAAAAAATGAGGTAAGAAGTCATATAAAACTTTCGAGTCTTCTTGAGGTTATTTAGTTCGAAGGATATTTCACTTGAGATGAGATAACCCCAATCAATAATGGTTTTTTCATGCATGGCATAATGCATAGCATACATAACATTTATTGATACAAACATAGTAGATTCCAAACTAATAATGTAGGCAAATAGCCATGCAAATTCTCTGTACGAGTATTTTAAAGAATTTTCCTCGATTCTAGAATTACCAGGGTTATATATTGGATCTTCCAAGTAGTTACTGAGAAACCTGTTTCCTCGCTTGTGCTACTTCAAAAATTCTTCAGCTTCCTCGCTCTTGAATCACATCATTGGTGCATGGACTCATAGCATTTTAGAAAATGTTGAAGGAGATAGATAAATGGGTTGATGACCTTGCATTTGAATTGTTCTTCATTCCAAAATGAATTTATTTGTGCACCATTGAACAATATCTTTCATGTTAGTCACCTCTAGAACACAACTTTCTAATGCTATTCCTGAGGTCCAGATTAGGTTTATTTTATTTCAATCCGGAGAAATAATTTTGTAGTATTTATATTCCATGGACCACTGGAACTGTTGATCTTCACGAACTAATGTGTTCAGTGTATCTCCACAAAACATTTCCTTCTTCTTACCTGACATCCTTTTCTATTTTTTTACAAAGGTGGCACTACTGTCGATACTTACAGGTTTCCATTTTTATTTTATTAAATTCTAGCCCGCACTACCTTGGTAACTCAATTAGTCATAGATAATGATTTAAAAGTAATCAATTGTCATGATATTTGGATTTATTGTGACCTTTAATCGATATATTATGCATTAATAATGACATTATCCTTTTACGAGTGACCGATGATGTTGAAAGGGGTAATAAATATGATGGGAAGTGGTGATGTGATTTTATGATGGACTTAAAATGTTAAGTATGAAGGTGAAAAATGATGTATAGGAAGTGAAAAATGTGTAACATGGAAATGTGGAGTTGCGATGTTGCGGACCTAAATGGTTGTGAACACGATTTCGGGAAAGGGTGAAAAGGTCCGCATTGGGATTGAAAATATGGTTAAGTGTTAGGAGAGATGTAGATTTGCAGAGTTACATAACTAAGAATTCAAGCGAGGGACTAAAGGGAAACGTGTGGATCCACATCCTCTTTTGTGGAAAATTTGACTAAGTATCGAAAGAAAATGAAAAAAAGGAAAAAGGAGTAAAGTGTTTTGGTGAGTGTGGGGTTTCAGACCTTAGTATTCAAAAAGGTTTGATTAATGCTATGTATATCCAAATCCTCATTTTCGAAAAATGAATAAGTAATAAATATGAAAGTAAATTAAAAGGTATTTTGAGGTAAAAGATAAGAAATGTCAATAGTGAGAATGCGTACCTATGGTACGCCGAACTTACAGACCCACGGATTTAAGTTTTGTGTTGGCCCGCTCTGCATCATTCAAAAAACTGACTAATTTCTTGGAATTTTTTTTATATGAGAGAAGAAAAGTAATTAAAATAAGCAAGGAAAAGTGTAAGAGAAATCCTAAGAGTGGATAAAATGAAAGGTGCTAAACTGATAAAAAAATATGGATCAACATAGGCCCACAAAGATATATATAAACGAGTTCCAATGGCTTTGTTGTTGAGTACTCCTTTTATTTAAAGCTTGTTCTTGTCTGTTTTCCATGTTGATATTGCTTGCAAAGAGTGTTTGAAGGTATAGAAATCTTTGAGATGCCTCTCATTGTTATGAGGAAAATATATCTATGGCTAGGGGTAAACCACAACAAACGAAAATGATTGTAGAAATCAACTCTAATCTCAGGTATGATATATAAACAAATATTCTAGAAAGACAATATAAAAGGCTTACCTCATCCAGACGTTCGATGAAGTCCATCGTTGAGCACTTGACTCAAATAAATACACTTGCCACTTTTCCTCAACAACCAAGAAACACAAGCATATGGTGATAATATATAATGTTAGCACAATCAATGTCATAATACATCAACATTCATAACAAATACGCCCATGGAATAACAATTCAAATATTTTCAAGATATTAATTGGACGAGAAAAGAGTATTTATATTAAAATGTAATCATCATAAGTGAATGAATTACAAACTTTTGTGTCGACATAGTTAGGAACCAAGAAACTAAGTTCTTTCCAGCTAGGCCTCCACCACTTCAATCCTCCACCAAAGGCAAGCTCATATAAGAGAGACAATGAGGTTCTAGCTTGGGGGCTGAACAATGTGTTCAGACTTAAAAGGACAAAGGGATGCAGACTCAATATGAAGTGAATAATTTCTCCAGAGTAACTTTTCTCTCAAAGTTGAATTCTTCTCCTCTTTTCCATAGCTTGGATTTGGGCCATTTGTAGCCTTCAAGTGGAACTGAAGGGTCGAGACGCAATGTTTCCAGTATATGGAAGGTCAAGGATCATGGATCTCATGACGTGACATGGAAACCTGACACCATTTTTTAATTTTGGGCACAAATCCCGATGTACGTGGGTTGTAGTGGTGAAACCTACATATACACATGTTGTACTATAGGTAGGGCACGTATATGTGGAAAAATAATGTTTTTAGCTCTAGGGTTTGCAAAAAGGGACTTCAAGTCTGCATAGGGAAATGAAAAAAGTCCTTTTGTGCAGGTTTGCATAGGGTGAGGAAAATCTTGCTATAACAGATGCCCCCTAATGTGTGAGGTTGGAGGAGTATTTGTGATGGAAAAAATACATTATAAGACCCAGAATTGGAGTAATGGGGGCCCAGCTGGAAGAACTAGTTTCTCATTACAATCTGTATTGATTTTTCACACATGGATGCCAATTTGAATTACACTGTAGATCCATGTGAAAATATACCAAATAGATGTCCATGTCCATGAATATGAAATACAAAGGTGGCTACATGCCAAAGGATATCATAGTCATGAACAAGACCCGGTAAAACCAGTCTCAAAATCAATATGAAGATATCTGTATACAATGGAGTACAATCTAATCTCCCATGATCACTGAAGTCACATAGGTACTGGTCCAATGAAAGGTAGAAGAAACTCAGGAAAGTTGCGATTATAAAATGATGTTTTCAAGTCTTCTACACAATCCTCCAAAGGTGCAAGTCTGCATTGTGTGAATAAAGGATTTGAGGTTGAACACAATGAGACTTCATTTGATTACTGGTCATTAAGGTATACCGTTAACAAACACGAGAAAACCTACCAATAATGAAAGTAGGTATCAAGGCACCGACACTATTACATAAAACCAAATTTCCGACAGTTTTTCGTTGGTATTGCCACACTTATCCATCACAACTTCCAGGAAAGCAAAGACTATTTTGCATCGCTATATCCATGAACTAGGTATTCGTGGAAACAACGACGAAATATGCCCTCCACGTGTCATCACCATCAAAATAGGTTTACCTTATAAATTGTCGCAATACAGGGGAAACTTCATCACAACAGGGATGCAAAACTGTGGCAAGGAAAAAAAAGTGGAAAGTTGTGACGCAAAAGTGTGGCAATAGCGATGAAAATTGATGGGAGAGACAAAACTTACGACGCAGATGCTATATGTGTGACGCAAAACCGTTGCAAAGTGCAACGAAATGTGAAAAGTTGCGATGCAGAAGCATGGAAATAACGATGCAAAGTGATGAGAGAGACAAAACTTATGATGTAGATGCTATATGTGCGACGCAAAACCATTGCAAAGTGCGACGAACTATGAAAAGTTGTGACGCAAAAGCGTTGCAATAGCGACGAAAATTGATGGCAATGAAAAATCTTACGACGCAGATGTTATATGTGCAACGCAAAACCGTTGCAAAATGTGATGAACTTGCGTCGCTATTGCCACGCTTGTTCCAAAAACAAATTTTCCTTGTGACGAACTATCGTCGATATTGCGACGCTTACTTTAAGTTTAAAAAAAAAACAAAAAAAATACAAGAGATATGAATATGGTATACCATATTACATTGTAATATGGTAATACCATATTACATTTCTTATCCTTTATTTCTCTAGCAATATCTTTATGTTCTTTTGCAAAGGATCAATTTCGATAATGAAGTTTAGCTACCCTTGACATTAAGATAAACCAAAAGTGCACCATGTTCTAGGTTCTACATGCATTTATTTACTTGTACAACGAATTATCAATATTAATTAATTATAACATGCAAATGTGGCATGTTAGTTCCTCCATGTTTTAGTAGAGAGTGACTCCACTTTCTCAACAAGATGCAATAAGTTATTTTTAAAAACAACATAGGATAGTGATTTGTCCTGAGTGGGATGGTGACCTTTGCATTCAACAAGATAGGAAGTAATTCATTGATGACAAGTGTAGCAGGTGTGCAGGTCCACTAGTGTATGGATATTATTTGCTAAGTGGCAGACTTGAACTTCCTCTTCCAGAATAGATGGCTCATATAGCTTGAGATGATTGA
>ML779142.1:472871-483536 GCA_009831015.1 Picea engelmannii | reverse complement strand
AGTAATATAGAGTCATCAAAAGCACAAAAACAACACATGATATCCTAGATTTAGTGCAAGAATGAGAGGTGGCATACATCAATGGGGTATTTTATGCAAGCGTAGGAGGCGACATGCATCAACCTAAGTTCAATGCAAGCATATAGGTGTTAAATACCAATGGTATACCAGTGGAGGAGAGAGGATCAAAGGAATTTATGATGTCACCATTGGGAGGGGCTCCATAGTTGCAAACTATGGAATGTGAAAATTAAAGGGGACATCTTGGAAAAGTGACCAAAGAAGTGATAGTTGATCCTAACTAGGTAGAGGTTATCTTAAGTAGGGTCTTTCTTGAGATAATGACCTAGAAGGGACCCATCAATATTATGACCAAATAAAAATGGAGAAAAAGGGGTGTAAGGAAGAAGAGCTAAGGAGGAGAGGCAATACTTTCCCCAAGCATTTGAAGGACTAGGAAAATACGTAGAGGATGTAGGAGAGCATGGAACACTAGGAGAGGAAGAAGACAAGGGGGGAACTAGGTAATATTGGGTGCTACCAGGTAAGAAGTGGCTAGAGTTGATAATGGGAAGTCTAATCTAACCCAAAAAACCTCCCAATAGGATCAAGGCTTCATTCAACTTGATAAAAGTGTGTTAAGACATGGGACCTTTTTAATGTTAGCAAATGTTGATTTTGAAAACTAATGGAAAGATAAGGAAAAGAGAAGGCATAGAAGAACAAGGGGCTACCTCATTGTTGTATCCAGCGAGAGGACAAGGGAAAGAAATTATGGAACTAGGTATAATAGATCATATATGTATTTTGTTAATTGGTGTGTGGTAGAAAATAAATATTGAGTTAAAAATCATTGGGGAGGTTTGGGATTTAGAATGAGAATGGCAGATTGAGAGTGCATCCAGGTAGAAGGATGAGAATGTATTATTTAGAGAGTTTGGAAGAGGGATAGTGCAACCATATGAAATGATATGGATTGATGTGACGTAAAAGTGAGAGAGAAAGGTATTTATGTATTATGTTTTGTTGGGTCTTAACATTATAAGGAAGAGGTATTGCAAGAGGTGAGTTCATAGTTTTTGTCATCTTTATAGAGTTGATAAGTATTGAAATGAGCATCGTATAAAGAATTACATTGTTTTTGATTGGGTAGAAGGATGAGAAGGTATCATTTGGAATGTGTGGAAGAGAGAATGTGAAACCATACGAAATGGTTGGATGTGAGTTACAACTAAGAGATAAAGATATTTATGTAGGATGTCTTGGTCACATCATTACATAGAAAGGGTATTGCAATAAAGATGAGTTCATAGGTTTTGTTATCTTTAAAGAGTTGATAGGTATTTCAATGGACACCTTATAAAGCATTTCATTGTTGTTCATATGATATGTTCAAGAGTATATTAGAGTAATCAAGGGGAGATACATAACATTCAACATTCTCTTGAAAAATCCCTATGACAAGGGTGACTCCACAATGTTTATTAATGAGAAGATGAGTTACGTCCTATTGTACAAAGCCCCAATGATAAGGAGAGGGGTGAGGAGTGATGGAAAATGCAATTATTTTGGTTACAATTGTGAAGGATTATAGTGGCAAGTTGGTATTTGATATAACAATTATGAGTAAAAAGGAGACTCAGAGAAGGGAATAAATTTCATTTGTCATTATGAGTAATGAGGGATATTTTTCAATAGAATTTGGAATAGGGACTATTTTTTGTTGGGGAGAAGTGTCCAAAGATTGGTGTAACCTTTCTGACCTCTAATGTCTGAGTCCCCAATACGGGTGATCTCATGACACGTGTCCTTCTTCCGCGAACAACTCAGATTCCTTCGCTATCTCGGGACTTCTCCTTTCGCAATTTCGTGAGTCTCGCTACAAAGGTTTCGACCCTTCACCTCCTGAAACCCCGAGATGCGAAATATGTGAATGATCTGACGACCCTGTTGGCCCAGATCCTACGTCTCTGTTCTCCCGATATTTACGCTTAGAAAACACACACCATAACCTTCTTGTTCCTCTGCGAGATCTGACGGCTTCCGTGACTTCATGAGTCCTCCACGGAGGGTTTTGACCGTCAAATTCCTCCTTGACGATTTCGGCGAAATGAACATGGTATCTTCATGAAAACGTGTCTGCCAGCGAACCAAAGTTGCTGCGTCTCCTTCCAATGTTTAAGACACAAATTCCTTTGATCTTTCTCCATGACCTGAGTCTTCAAGATGACTCCTGCATGCACTCCTTGTGGCAATTCTTGAATACTTTCAAGTATTTGAAATTTCAGACTCTGCGCACTCACTTTGCGGCAGCAGTCCTTCACTCCTTCCCTCAGGTTGCAAACCTTGAGGATCTACTCGGCCTGCACACACCCTGCACGGATCCTATGCTTGACTTGCACTTCTGTGAGAATGAGAACAGTGTTATCTCTTCTGAGCTTTCAGAGACGAACTCTGACTACTGTCAATGCACACCTTGCATATGATTTCACTGCACTCCTTGTAGGAATACTCTTGCTCAGACAGAGAAACAATTGAAACTCATTCTTTACTCTCTCTCTCTCTCTCAGAATTCAAACACAAAGCATGAAATCATATACACAACATATAACGCAAATGTATAACAGAAAGTAAACATCCATGAGCATAACATTCACAATGCATACACAGAGAACAAATACGACACCATGAATTTGAATCGAAGCTCTTTCTATTAATCCAAATCTCTGTACATGGGTGTTTTCAACTACAACTCTCTGCTCTCTTCTCTATGCTCTATGCTCATAATGCTGCATATTGTTACAATAATACAAGGGAGGGTGTCTATATCCATTTTCCCTCTGGCTCCTAAGACTATCAAATCCAATTTTTTTAAAGCTATCTACTTACATTAACTAACATAAATGCCTTCACCTAATACAGACGAGAGCGGGACACTCAAGGTCTGTTTACAATATGGAAGTACACCCTTCCTTAATTGTTTCATTCATGTTTGGTGCATCCACTTCAAAAACATTCAAACAATTTATCACATGCCAAAATGTGTTGGCGTTGCCACATGCTCGCTTTATGTTGGTGATGCTCCTGCATCATACTCCCTCGCTTGAAAATTTTCATGGGCTCCTGTCCATGAGCTCTCAAATGGTCTGTCCATGCTTTTGGATCTTTGATTCATTCTCCCAGCTGACATCTTCAACTGGATGTCCCTTCCACTTGACCAAGTATTCAAAGTATTCCTTTCTCTTGGTCCTCTTGCTAACTCTTTTGTCCAGTATGCTTTCCATCTATGGCTTCTCTGCAACTGGCATCTGTTTTGTCCACTGAACCTCTGGTTGTTCATTACTTGCTTCTGCTTCCTCATATTTGTATGGGTACAAATCTGAGACATTGAATATCGGAGAAATTCCGATCCCATCGGGTAATTCAATCTCATAAGCATTTGCCCCAAATTTCTTCAAGACCTTACATGGTCCGATATTCTTCATCTTCAGTTTGTTATATGTCCCCTTCGAGAACCTTTCCTTTCTCAGATGTGCCAGAATCAAATCACCAACCTCAAATTGAAGTTGTCTCTTATGTTGATATGCTCTGTGCTTATACTCTTGGCTCGAGTTTTTCAATCGCTCCTTCACATGGCTGTGAAGTTCCTTCATCGCTTCTGCGAAATCCTCTGCACTAGCACTCCTAGTTGCATTCTGTTATGAATCCCTCAATTCCAAAACTCCTCTTGGATGCATCCCATAAGCAATCTGGAATGGAATCTGCCCTGTTCTTTTGTTGATTGAATCATTATAATCAAATTCTGCCCGTGGCAGAATATTATCCCACTGACTGTGGTGTTCTGTCACCACGTTCCTTAGCAAGTCTCCCAAACTTCGGTTCACAACTTCTGTTCGTCCATCCGTCTGAGGATGATAAGCTGAACTAAACAACAAGTTTGTTCCCATATTCTTCCATAAGGTTCTCCAGAAGTGTCCTACGAACTTGGTGTCTCGATCCGAGACTATGCTCCTTGGTAAGCCGTGAAGTCGAATGACTTCTTTGAAAAACAGATTTGCAATGTGATTTGCGTCACTGGTTTTCTGACATGGAATGAAATGTGCCATTTTGGAAAATCTATCCACTACCACAAATATTGATTCAAACCCTCTTTGTGTTCTTGGAAACCCCAATATGAAGTCCATGCTTACCGCATCCCACGGCCTGTCAGGTATGGGTAATGGTTGATATAAGCCTGCATTCTGTCTCTTTCCTTTTGAATGTTGACAAATTCTACATCTGTCCATGAATGTTTTGACGTCTTCTCGCATTCCTAGCCAAAAGTATGACTCATTCAACTTTGCGAATGTCTTGTCATGACCAAAATGCTCGACCAATCCTCTACTATGTTTCTCCTTCAACAGATTCTCCCTCATGGAGCACTTTGGAATACATAACTGATTGCCCCTGAATAACAATCCATCCTGGATAATGTATTCTATCCACTAGATTCTGTCCCTGAGAATTGGATTCTCAGCTGCTGCATACACCTCCTTAAAATATGGATCATATCTGTACATGTCCCTAAGATCATCAAAACCCAATGTTTTGACTCTGAACTCCTGCAACAATAAACATTTCCTGCTCAAAGCATCAACAACCTTGTTAGCAGTTCCAGAAATATGCTTAATTACAAAAGTAAAGTTCTGCATGTATTCAACCCATTTTACATGTCTTTGATTCAACTTCTCCTGTTGAGTCACAAATTGCAAAGCATGATTGTCACTGTATAAGACAAACTCCTTAGGGACTAAGTAATGCCTCCATTTCTTCAATGTCTGGATAATATCATAGAACTCCTTGTCATAAGTGGAGTATTTCACTTTTGCTTAGTTCAGCTTCTTGCTGAAGTATGCTATCGACCTGTCTTATTGGCTCAAGAATGCCCCTATTGAAAACCCACTTGCATCACATTTTACCTGAAATGTCTTTGTAAAATCAGGCAACACCAAAATTGGTTGTTCCGTGATTTTCTTCTTCAACAAATTGAATCTTTTCTCAGCCTCTTCTGTCCAGTGAAAAGAATTGTGTCTCTTCTTCACTGTGTCCATCATCGGTGCACTAATTCCACTGAAATTTCTGATGAACTTCCGGTAGAAACTAACCAATACATGAAAACTTCTCACCTCAAATATACTCGTCAGTGATGGCCAATTCTTAATTACCTCCACCTTATCTAGGTCCATCCTCAACTTATCTGCAGAAATAACAAAACCCAGATAAATGAGCTCTGTCTTCATGAATGAGGATTTCTTCATGTTTATCAACAACTTCTCTTGTTGTAGCCTCAGCATCACTGTAGCCAAATGTTTCAGATGCTCTGCCTCTGTTTTACTGAAAATCAGTATGTCATCAAGATACACAATGAAAAATTTTCCGATGAACTCCTTTAGGACTTCATTCATCAACCTCATGAAATTAATCGGTGCATTTGTTAAGCCAAACGACATAACAATCCATTCATACAATCCTTCATTAGTCTTGAAGGTTGTCTTCCATTCATCACCTTCTCTCATACGAATTTGATGATATCCATTTTTCAAATCAATCTTCGAAATTTTTTTGGCTCCACTCAAGCAATCCATCAGATCATCCATCCTTGGCAATGGAAATCTGTACCTGATGGTTATCTTGTTAATTTCTCTCGAGTCAGTACACGTCCTCCAGCCTCCGTCTTTCTTTGGACTGAGTACTGTCATAACAACACATGGACTCAAGCTTTCTCTCACCAACCCCTTGTCCATTAAATCCTGGACCTATCTTTTGACCTCTTCATTCTCCTGCGGCATCAATCTGTACGCTGCTTTGTTTGGTAAACTAGCTCCAGGTATGAGATCAATATGATGGCTCACACTTCTGATCGGTGGCAACAAACGAGGTAGTTCATCCACTACTATGTCAGCAAACTCTTCCAACAGTTTCTGAACCTCTTCCGGTAAATCATCTACCCTTGTACTGGTTAAAATAATTTTAGGTTTTCTGAACACAATGAATTGTGGTTCCTCCTTCTTCTTAACCTCTATAAGAAGTTCCTTCCCACTCATGAGAAGTATAGTGTTGCTTACTTCAGGTTTCACCTCCTTATCTTTAATCGACAACATCATGTGAGTTCTCCCATTCTTCTCTAGGGTGTATGTGTTATTCCTCCCATCATGAATCACATTTCTGTCATATTGCCATGGTCTACCCAGCAATAGATGACAAACATCCATGGGAATGACATCACAGAGTATTTCATCTTTATACCCTCCTATTTTAAATTCAACTAAACATTGTTTAGTGACATTTACCTGATGTCCTTTTTGTAGCCATGAGACTCTGTATGGGCTTGGATGTTCAATAGTCTCCAGCTCCAACTTTTCTACCATCTCTGTAGAAACAAGATTATCTGTGCTACCACTATCCACAATGACCTTGCATACCCTGTCCTTGGTTTTGCAAGTAGTTTGAAAAAGACTGTTCCTTTGCACTGGATTCTCGACCTCCTTCTCTGGTGTTAAGAGAACCTTTCACATCATCAACGATCTTCTGTCTTCAGCATCTTCTGCCTCAACATTCCGCTTCTGTGCTTCGGCGATGTGAGTTTCACCACCTTCTTTCTTTTTATCTGGACACTCATAAGATTTGTGTCCATTCTTTCCACATGTGAAGCATTTTACCACTCCACCTCTTCCTCTTCCTCTACCTCTGGTACGAGGAAAAATGTTTGCATCAACATACTGACCTCTCTATTTGGTATGCTTCCCTCTCTGTGAACTTCCACCTCTCTCATTTTGAGTCTGAGGTTTCTTCCAGTCTTCCCTGGGTTTCTGATTTCTATCCTGGGCAACTGATTTGCCTCTGGGCTGACTTCTGCCTCGGCCTCTTTGACCCTGCTTTTGGCTCAGCTTCTCTTCATCTTTTAGAGCCATATGATAAGCATCTTCCACCGTTCGGATGGTCATCATGCTAATCTCATCCTGAATGTTGTATCTCAGACCATTCATGTACCTGGAAACCTTTTCATCATCACTTTCGCGATGACCTGCCATGATGTTCAGCCTGTAGAATTCTTCAGTGTGCTCCTTCACTGTCATTAGCTTCTGTCTCAAATTCTGCATTCTCTGAAATAGAGTAATCTGGTAATCCCTGGGAATGAATTTCACCTTCATCTTTGCGATCATCCTATCCCAAATCTTGATTTTCTGCTTGCCCTTGCAGTGTTTGTTAGCTTGTAGCTCATCCCACCACAATGCTGCATGTCCTTTTAGTCTTGTGACAACATGTTTGACCTTTTTGTTTTCCTCGACATCTTCATAGTCAAAATATGTGTTCAGAGCTCTAATCCAGTATAGAAGCTCTTCGACATCTAGATTTCCTTCCTATACTGGAATGTCCATTTTTGCCTTAGCACCCATTCTTGCAACAACCCTAATCAAGCGTTCATTTGCTGCATCTTCTGTTGTGACCTCTTCTCCTTCCTGTTCGACCTCATTTTCTCTTTCGGAATCACTAAAATCCACAACACCAGTTGTGCGCCTCTATGTTGTCTCCATGTCCTCAAGTCGGGCGCGTAGTTAACGCATCTCTCTTTCTATGGCTGGATCAAGCATCTGCCTACCCCTTCTTCTTGGAATTTCCCTATCCTCTGGTGGATCGGGTGTTTTCCTGTCCCTTCTTCTCGGTGGCATGGTGAATCTTTATTTTCCCTGCTATAGAAAGCAAAGAAACCTTTATGTGCTCTGATACCAAATGGCGCAGACCCTTTCGACCCCTCGGGACCGAGATCCACTCACAGGATCGTTCTATATGCCCTTCGATCCAGATCGACTCTTTTGATTCTCACTGGAATCTGCAAATTTATTGATTCACAGGTCCTTTTAGGAAACTCGCGATCTCACGAGTTCGCGAGTCGTGACTCCCGACTCTTCCTTCTCAAAATCCGCGATACCTGAGATCACGAAATGATTATGGCTCCTTCTCCATCAACACCTTCCCCGTGGGACCACCAGTTAGGCTAAGCTCTAGCACCTCTCACCTTTTGCGCCTTCACGAGTTCAAAGGTCCAAACCTGGCACCTTTCTTTCCCGAACCCTCGAGAGGCGATATTTGACTTTTCTCCTCTTGTTCTCGCTACTCGGGAATTTGCGAGTTGAAGGCTAGAGCTTCCATTCCCTTATCTCCCGAGTCCCCGAGATACGAGAGGTCAACGGGGTGTTGACTACTCCCTATAGATGACGTGTGTCTGTTGGTTAAATTTTTGGGTCCACTGTGCAGTTCTGCCAAGTTTCTCATAGGTGCAACCCCGACACTTCACGGCTTCACTTCTCGCAACTTCGAACACCCAAATTTTGGGCTCTCACCTGATGAAACCCCAAGTTTGTGAGGTCCTCTGATCTCCACCACCTATCCTCCTCTGATGGACGGCTTAGATTACTTCATGACTTCGCTTCTTGCGACTTCGGGACTTTCGAGATGAAAGTCTCGACCTCTTATCCTCGGATATGCCGAAATGATGAAATTTCGACACGTCTTCTTCGTGGGTCCCACACAGAACTTCCCGCCTTTTTCAGAGTTTCGGACCTCGCGACTTCGCGAGTCCGAATGCTAAGCCTTCAGCTCCTCAAATCACAAAACCCCGAAATGGTCAATGAGACTCTGACCTCTTGGTGAGTATGCCACGTGTCCACTTTTAAATGGACGGTCCTGATTCACTTCACTGCTTCGCCACTCGCAAAGTTGAATGACCTCCCTTTCTAACCTTCGATGTCCGAGTCCCCAATATGGGTGATCTCGCGACACGTTTCCTTCTTCCGTGAATGGCTCAGATTCCTTCGCTATCTCGGGACTTCACCTTTCATGATTTTGTGAGTCTCTCTACAAAGGTTTCGAGCCTTCACCTCCTGAAACCCCGAGATGCGAAATATGTGAATGATTTGACGGCCCTGTTGGCCCAGATCCTATGGCTTTGTTCTCCTGATATTTACACTTAGAAAACGCACACCATAACCTTCTTGTTCCTCTACGAGATCTGACAGCTTTCGTGACTTCGCGACTCGTCCACGGAGGGTTCTGACCGTCAAATTCCTCCATGACGATTTTGACGAAATGAACATGGTATCTTCACAAAAACTTGTCCGCCAGTGAACCAAAGTTGTTGCGTCTCCTTCCAATGTTTAAGACACAAATTCCATTGAGATTTCTCCACGACCCGAGTCTTCAAGATGACTCCTGCACGCACTCCTTGCGGCAATTCTTGAATACTTTTAAGTATTTGAAATTTCAGACTCTGGGCACTCACTTTGCAGCAACAATCCTTCACTCCTTCCCTCAGGTTGCAAACCCTGAGGATCTACTCGGCCTGCGCACACCTTGCATGGCTCCTATGCTTGACTTGCACTTCTGCGAGAATGAGAACAGTGTTATCTCTTCTGAGCTTTCAGAGACGAACTCTAACTACTGTCAACGCACACCTTGTAGATGATTTCACTGCACTCCTTGCAGGAATACTCTTGCTTAGACAGAGAAACAATTGAAACTCATTCTTTACTGTCTCTCTCTCAGACTTCAAACACAAAGAATGAAATCATATACATAGCATATAACGCAAATGTATAACAGAAAGTAAACATCCATGAGCATAACATTCACAATGCATACACAGAGAACAAATACGACACCATGAATTTGAATCGAAGCACTTTCTATTAATCCAAATCTCTGTACATGGGTGTTTTCAACTACAGCTCTCTGATCTCTTCTCTATGCTCTATGCTCATAATGCTGCATATTGTTACAATAATACAAGGGAGGGTGTCTATATTTGTTTTCCCTCTAGCTCCTAAAACTGTCAAATCCAGAATTTTTAAAGCTATCTACTTACAATAACTAACATAAATGCCTTCATCTAATACAGACGAGAGCAGGACGCTCAAGGTCTGTTTACAATATGGAAGTACGCCCTTCCTTAATTGTTTCATTCATGTTTGGCGCATCCACTTGAAAAACATTCAAACAATTTATCACATGCCAAAATGCGTTGGCGTTGCCCCACGCTCGCTTAATGTTGGCGATGCTCCTGCATAATTTCTCATCTATGTACAAGGATTTGGATGTGAATTATTATTATAAGAATAAGCATTTTGTAGTAGTGTCCTTTGGAGCCTTATAATCCTTTCACTAACATGTGGGATGAGAGGAGGGGTCTAGATTATTGGGATTATCCTCATGCATTGTTTAATAGGAACTAGGATTTGGACTAGGGATAGAAATAAGGTTAGGATTATGGAAATGAATGAAGTGAGGGATCTTTTCTAATTTATTTTCCACAATGAGGATATGGATAAAGACTTTGTATATGGGGGTTCTCTAAAATAGTTATAATTCTTTATAAAAAAAACTACAAGTAAACCAAAATTATATTTAATATACGACCTCTAGGGTTCTTGATTTATAGTTGAAATTTGAGCTAGGTAAAGAGTGTACACTCGATTTACTGTACAACCACCTACACATTAAATTGGACAAATAAATTAGACAATAAAAACACCACATGGAACTTGGCATATATGCAATATATACACATTAAATTTGACAAATAACTTGACAATAACAAATAAATTAGACAATAAAAACACCACATGGAAC
>ML779142.1:432288-451816 GCA_009831015.1 Picea engelmannii | reverse complement strand
GGGAATTTCTCTCTTCCAATACCTTATATCTTCTTTATGGATTTCTTTTGATGATAGCCACCTACAAATGTCGATGCAATAAAATAATATCAAGGCATACATAAATTTGTAGATAAAAGATAATATGTCAATAAGTTCCGCTAAAAATCACATAAGAAGTACATTTTCCTTATAAAACAATACTTACCTCATGTGTTTTCCAAGTACATAAATAATTTGTTTTATGTTGTTGTCAAAGTCGTCTGGGAGAGATGAAGGTAGAACATACTGTAAAAAAAAACAAATAATTATTATTTGTTTCCAAAAAATGCATACCAATAAGGAAATATAGTATAACCTACCTTAATGAATGTATTCCAATCATGTGTTTTAACCCCACCAAAATCACCTTTTTTAGTTAAGATATTTTGTATGTTCGACGAAAACCTTGTCGGAAACCTAATTTTTCGAATGACCTCTTTTACAATATTGCTCTGCTTCTCCATCAATAACCAAGGCAGACTAGTATTATGTTCACGGACATCACCATTAGAATTAATAATAACACTTTGCAATGATGCGTGATTAGCTTCCTGGATGTCACAACAAATCTTTCCAATTCTTTCTTTGTCAGTCCTTCCATCTAATATTCAACATAACAATTCTGTTATGTTCTTCCCGATATGCATTGTATCAAACAAATTAACTATTTGTAGGTGCTCGTAGTATGGAAATCTACTGAATTGCATCGGGTAACTTTTCATTCCTTGTGGAAGCCCATTCGTGCCTTAACGACATTCATGAAACATCAACAAATTGAAATTAACACTAATTAATGGGACAAAATGAAATTAATACTAATGAAATTAACCAAAGATTTATATAATATGTCATACATAAATCATTTGCGTACCTTGACGATTTCTAATATATTCCAACTTCCATAGGCAAGGTGTCATTCTTCGTGGTTTTTTTCCATTTTCTTATTTACCATTGAAATTTTCTTTGTCTTTAGTTCGATAACTATGGTTCTTAGGCAGAAAGTGCCTATACTCATCAAACACTTCCTTTCCTAAACTCCTTGAACGACGAGATTTTATCCTCGGACCACAAATTGGGCATGCAAATTTACCCTTTGTTTGAAGACCTACAAGATATATGAATTAATGTAGCGTCAAATTAGAGTTACAATTTAAAATAATGCATGATTTTTTCAATAAATAAATATAATATTAAATCACAAACTAAAGTAACAATATACCACAAAAATGTGTTAACCCAGGATCATCATGAATTGTCCATGATAGTATTCCATGGAATTGAAATCGTTTTTTTTTCCTATTGGTCTAGAGATGTCATACATAGTGACGCCAACCCATAACTTCAACAACTCATCGATAAGAGGCTCAATATATACGTTCATATCTTTAAACTGGTACCTACCTAATTGGTTCAACATACTGCATGATTAATTATACTTATCTAGATGTTGTTAAATATAAAAGAAAAAATTACCATGCATGAAACAAAGAAATGAAATACTTTGTCATACTTTAAAGCAAATAAAAGATAATTAAATACCTGGAACAATCATTGCCAACATTGTGTGCTCTCTCTTGATCGACATCCAAGGAGGAAGTTTATTGTTTATAACAAAAACAAGCCACATTGAGTACGTAGAACAAAGCTCTCCAAATGGATTGACACCATCAACTGCCAACGAAAGTCTAACATTACGAGGTTCTTCTTTAAAAATAGGCCACTTTTCTTCTATTTAGTTCAATGTAGAACCATCTACAGGCATTCGAAGAACATTATCTCGACTTCTGTTCTTTGCATGGAAATCCATAAACTGTGCTATACTTTGGCACCTGAACAACCGCTGGAAACATGGAATTACCGGAGTATAACGAAGAAATTTGCGAGGCACCTTCTTTGATGCTTTATCGGTTCGATATCTACTTATTTGACATTGTGGGAATTCATTATCTAATGCATATTGTCCATAATATATGATATGATCATTAGGACATGCATCAATATCCTAATAGTCCATTCCAATTTCTTTCATAATCACGAATATTTCTCGATATGTGTGTGGAAAAATATTTGACGTCGGTAATAGAACTTCACCTAACAATCTACAAAATTCTAAACAATAAGTCAATGTAAACAATATTAATCATCAATATCTCATCCAATATACTAATTTACAAATTAGAAAACAATAACAATATAGGAAAAAATTGAACCTTTTAAGTATTTGTGAACATGCAGGCATAAATAATTAACAAATTAAATACCTTAGTATCTGTGTGAGACATGTGTTTGATAAACCATTCAACACCTTCAGGTTCACAAACAACAATATAGCAAATAAAAGATTTGTTGTTGAGCCTTCATAAAGAGGTTGACGTGACTTCTTGAGTAGAGGATCAACATCATGACTATCATCCTAGTTGTCCTCATCCATTGGATCAAATTTGTCTTGGATCAATCTATGTATCTCATCTTCCTGATTTGAATCACTAACGTTATCTCCATCCATATCATCATTAATAACTTGATCAACAGCTTCAATATTCTGATCTCGAATTTCATCACCCTGTAAAGGCGTATTTCTACTAGTACTTGGCAAATAACTCTCTGGAGGTCGACATTTTGGGGCCATCGTCGATATATTTAAAAACAACGTAGAAAAGTTAGTGTCTATAGAAAATATAAAAATCCCGATATGAAATATTACTAAAATTCATGACATACTAATTATTACAGAGGATACATTAAATATTGAATCCTCTTACCAAGGGTCGATATTCATAACACCCTTCAGCGTGCCCCTTCTCCCTACAATGTATTTGAGTTGTTGTTATTAAAATTCTTCTTTTTTGCAAGCCTCTGCAATCATAGCAAGGGCAATAACATTTTCCATCACCCCTCGCCTCTAATGTCGTTCTTAACCGAGCAAGCTTCCTGTCATTTCCGTTCATAGTGACAAATCCTTGTCCTGACAAGTAATTGTCTTACCTACACCATACCAAATAGTAAGTTGTCAATTTTTTATATTTTAGCTACTCCTTTTGATTATGATATGTTTATTTACAGTGACATACAATCCTCACAAGTATTTCTTCTAAGACATTTTGACATGCTCCCTTTTTTATTATCGATTAACTATTAAGGTAGATATGCTTCAATTTGTACTATAGAGTAGTGTGTACTGAATATCCATGGAAAATAATTACACACCATTTAATGAAAGTGGTCAAAATTTCTCAAACTTGAATCACTTGACACCATAAACTAGCCTCTAAGTTCTTTTGTAGACAAAATGTCAATCTTTGAAATTCACCACTAAAAAATGAGTGCCAACCACTTGTCATCCACAATTGGGTTGGGTTGGTTTAAATTATGATGTGTTTATTTGCATCTACATACAATGGTCACAATTTTATGCTACTTATAGTGGTCACAGTTTTATTTTCTAAGACACTTTGGCATGTTCTCATTTTTCGTTGTCTAACTAGTAGATTTCATCATGCTATCGTAGATTTCGTCATGAATTTTTTATATTTTAGATACTGATCCTTATTAATAGTGTATAAACAAGTTACATCAACTACAAACTAAACTTAATCACTAAATATAGAATTGCGTGTGATTATAAAAAAATGAGAGAAACAACATCACATATAAGAAAAGGGCATGTGGATTTTATTGAAAAAGTTGAAACAAATATAATTTATTTATATTGGAAGACTACGATATATAATCATAAGTTCATTTCTTAAAGGTTCTTAGTCATAAGCCAAGAAATTTAAAGGTGGCTAACCATAAGCTAATATGGTTGAAGGTGGTTAGTTAAAAGTGATTGTTATGTGCCTAATCATGACATAGATAACATCTTTATACTAAGGTCATATGTGTACAAATGTTTTCTTTATATATTAACAACATATATACTTAACATAAGTTTAGGGTTAGTGTTTATGTATCTTATTGTTATAAACATGAGTTTCCTCCCTATCTTACATATACCATAACTTATCATTTATCAATATAACAATCAACTTCAAGATTTTATTCATGGAGATTTCTTCCTTTATTTAATTGAATTAGTAAGTGCTAACCAACCATTAGGTGTGCAAGTATCCCAACCATTATTGTCACTGTTATATTATTTTCAAATTATGCAAGTGTGATCCCATTTCGGTACTAAGGATGTAACAAGTGGTATCAAAGTTTCAATCAAGATTTGTTGGTGTTTTTTTGTTATTTCTTCAAAATAAAAGAGAGAAGAAAATGACAATCAATCACTATCATTTCACCGATAAGGGTTGAGTTTCAAGAGAAATTTCATATCTTTATCAATGAAAAGAGAGAGACATTATAGCTACAATTGAAGGGAAAAGGGTATGTGGATTCCATAAACCTAGAATATTATGGAATCCGCATACCCTTTTCCATAGAATATACTGACTAGATCCAAAAACCAAAGACATGAAATATGGTACTACACATATAATATATTATCAAGGAAAAAACAAGCTACATGAAATTTGGGCATTTGAACAAAAATTTTCAAATTAAATGAGTATATCAATAAAAAAAAATATACTAACCTTGCAAGTTCAAAATCCCAGCTATGTAGATCGAGAATTGGATTTATTCAACCGGTGGGTGACAGAAAAAATAAACAGCTCAAAAAAATCCAAGAACAGTGTCGTAACTATAGCAATTGTGTCGCAAACTATCCTAAACTCGGGTATATATAGATCAAATAGTCAACTAGTCGTTAACACTGACCAATGAGATGGACAAAATTTTCGTCGCTATTGACACGAAATTTTGTTGCTATTGCGACGAAAATCCCGACCAAGTTAACATTACCTATTCATGGATATTGCGCCAAACTTTCGTGGCAATATCGACGAAAATCCCGCCCTGTTTAAAAAAAAGATGAAACTAATGAAAACCTGGAAAAATTTCATGGAATAATCCGTCCATATGTAGTAGTGCGAGTACATTCTTACAAGTGTGAATAAAGGAGTCGGGGAGAACACTTGAAGAATCCATCGATAAGGAGACATTGATGTATTCCCAACTCTCGATGGCGAGAGAAACTGCCACTAATGACTGCAAGCCTCTAGGTACTCATAGGACTTTAGGTCTCGTCTCCAGAATAGATGAGCTGAAGTTGATGGAAGGAGACCTGCTGAAAGGAGAGCATTAAGGCATCTCTCATCATTCAACATGAGGTATATATCAAGATCTTGATGATTTGGAGGAAATCAGACAAAGAACATGTTCACGAACCAACGACCTTGTGTAAGCAATACACAAAAAAGACCCTTTGAATAGTAGCCAATAAGGAAAACTACTGAAAAAGGCAAGGAAACCACCAGTAGGGATAATGGCATACAAGACACTACACAAATCCCAATGTGTGAATAGATGTCTTTCCATTGAACAAAATGGAAACCACCCCGTCAACGACCAATCATGAAATGTCGATTGTTGGGTTCAAGGTTACCTACCAATGAGTAAGGTAGGATCGGGGTGCGCAATAAGACTACATATTCATGTGATTCTGAGACACACTGAGGGTATGGTCGACATGCAAAGTCAAGAGTTCTGAGGACTAGTTGACACAGGTTGATAGACATCCTTTGAACAAGAGCATGAGATGTATGGAAGACTTAGGCAACATAGAATCAATGATGAAAATTTGAGATGAAAGAGGCATCAATCAAAACTCTCCATAGGGACTAGAAGAGTAACCAGTCAGGGGAGTAAACTCTCCGTAACGAGCTCAACTTCCTAAGGTCATGCTAAACCCAAACTTTTGATGACAAGTGGACTCAACAATTTTGTTCTCTATTCAAAGGTGAAATGACTTCTACCAATATAAGATAATATTCCCTTACCGCCCATCTTGTTTTGGTTTTTATAGTCAAATGAATGCTATGATACAGAGGAGGAAACGAGTGTCGCAAGTAAGAAAAACTAGTTCCAACAGTGGAACATACCTATGCTCAATGCAAGGAGGTGCATGCAGGAGATGGACACTCAGGGGAATGTTTCCTCCTGGGTATAGGGTTTCAAGCTACAAAGGATATAAAAAAGGATCTGCTTGGTTGAGGATGCAAACTTTCAAGGTGAACGGCTTATAACGCAAAAGTGAGAACTGAAGATTTTCAGGTCCTATCAAGCTTGTCAACTAGGTCTGTCTTTGACCATAGATTGAATCTAAGTTTCAACTGTTATGATAATGTTTGTTGTTTTTTTAGGATAGCCAACAATCCAAGAACTTCTTGCTGATTTGTTATGGTTGCATTTCCAATTTTATGTGCTCTAGCATGTAGTTTTAGTAACCAGAAGTTAGCACATGCATACTAAATAAGTACAACACACCTAAAGATATTTACAGCTGAAAATAAGAAGATATAAGAAACTAACACATGCATTTTTGTACACAGGTATTTTTGGTCAACATGACCCTGGATAAACCCCCCCCAGGGAAAACCAATTTGGGATATATGTCTATATAATGATGATCAAAGCAAGAGATACAACAAGTAATGAAATAAAATGGAATATGTATACATAGCAAGCTCCTCACGAGCCTTACCACAAGAACCAAATAAAGAAGTGCCCAAACTCAGGTGTGCCCTCTCCCTTTATTTCCCTCTGCACTAAACTAAAGCGCTCTAGCTCATCTGTAACCCAATGAAGAAATCCCTCCACAGGAATGTCCTCTCCTGCAATGCCTCTCCACTGAAACTGTCAAAGCTCGAATCCTCCAAGCAGATATGCTACTAGGTAGTTGTCAGTCCTCTCCACAGGTGCGCCCTCCTCCTAGGAGAAAAGATCACCAAAAATAAATTGAGCCATAAAATGAACGTATCTCTCCACAGAAACAAGCGCCCAAGCTCTCCTCTCCCTATGCAACATACCTCATCTCAAGGTGACAAGTCCTCCTCTCCCGATGAGAAAATGAAGGATAATAAATGTGCCCTCCTCTAATAGATGTGCCCCTCCTCCATATATCATGATCCCTCCGAGAAATATAAGCTATGGCTCCATGAAAATGCTCTCCATGAAATCTCAAACCAAACAAGAGCCTCTCCTCAAGCTCTCAAGGGTTTCTCTCAAACCCTCATGAAGTGTGCCCTTCTTCTCCTCAATAAATGTGCCCCTCTTCTCCTCTCCAAAACTCACAAGTGAAGAATGAATATCAATAATACACTTTACCCTCTCTTTAGCCTCCTTTGGCCAACCCTAAAAGATCAATGGCCTATATTAGATCTAGCCACGTCTAATCAATGGGTGAGATCTCATCCTAAAATCTCGCTAAGGAAACCCACTTTCCTTAGTTTCTTTATGTCTATTAATTCACCCACATTGTGAACTAATTGTCACTTTATGACTTAAGTGACATATTTCACTTTTGACTTAAATCTCCTAAGTCAAAGTGAAATTAGAATCATAAAGTAAAGTACAAGGGTAATAGTCTTCCCCCTTTGTGCTTAGAGACTCATAAGCACATGGGGACCACTTTCCAAGGTACCCAAATCTCAACACTCCCTCTTGCCGAGGAAAGTGCTCGTCACCACCAATCTGTCCCTGCAGAGGACATGGTTGCCTCCTGGCATATGCTCGATGAGTATAGATGTACCCTGATCACTGAAAGTGGAATCTGTCACAGATCTACTCAATCTGTATGATCTATAAATGGAACTGACTCTCCATCTATCCAAGATCACCTAGATCTCGGCATCACACCGAAGATCTCCACCTTGGCCTCCCACCAAGGATTTTCTCCTACTCTTGGCCTCTCACCAAGAATATACCAAGGATTACATTAGTATACAAAGATTTACGCCCAAGCTTGGCACTCAAGCATACTATATTTTCAAATAGAGCCCATTCATGGGCTCAACCAACATGTTCCCTTCATAATCTTCTAATTCATAGGCCTCTTTTTCTAAGACATGTCGCATGATATAGGGACCATGCCACATGGGTTTTAACTTGTATGCCCCTAGCGGTTCTTTGGCTTGATCATATAGAAGGACCAAGTCACCCTCAGCGTACAACTGAGGATGGACAAACTTATCATATTGTACGTTGACACATCTTTTATTCACTTCGATAGCCGTAGAGGCGTCTCAACATTGCTCATCTAGAATCTTTAGGTGTACGAGGCGTTTTTCGAGATCGGAAGAGTCAGGTAGGAGCGCAACTGCCAATCTAAGAGAAGGGATTTAACATTCAATAGGTAAGATCGACTCCACACCATGTACTAACTGGAAAGGAGAGAAATTGATGGAAGTCTTGACCGAGGTTTGGTATGGCCAAAGTGTTGGATGAAGAATGATATGCCAGTCAGATTTGCTCTCGCTGATAGTTTTCTGCAAAATTGTCTTGATAGACTTGTTCACGACCTTTACTTGTCCATTTTCCTAGGGGTAGTAAGGGGAAGAATGAAAATTCTTAAACCCCAGTTTAGATACTAGTTCTTCCATCATTTCATTATGAAAATGACTTCCATGATCATTGACAATATCACTCGGGATTCTGAACCTGGCTATAATTTGATTGAATATGAATAAGGCAACATTCTTCGCGTCAAATTTAACTGTAAGCATGGCCTCAACCCACTTAGTAAAGTATTCTATGACCATGATAATGTGTTGATGCCCCCCATCCAAAGTTGGGTTGTAATCCACAAAGCCCACCCCCCACTTGGTGAAGGGATTGAAAGTAATGACTGGATGGAGAGGGGTTGGATGCGAGCGCATTTTTCGAGTGAACACCTGGTAGGGGTGACACTTCTTAACCACTTCAACACAATCTTTAAAGATAGATGGCCAAAAATAATTGGCTCACAAAATTTTATGGGTTGTTGCAAGACTATATAAATGACCACCACAAGCCCCACTATGGAATTTATTTAGAACAAAATCGGCTTATTCGTGAGTTAAACAACGATCAAAGATATTGTCTACTCCTCGGTGGTACAGAGTACGCCAATGATAAGGTAGTTCTTATCTTGGTATCATATACGTCGTCAGTCATCTCGCGAGAGATGCTAAGGGAACTTCAAAGTTTGAAGATAGAGAACAATGTCTCCATACCATGGGTCTGATGACGAGACAAGGAAAATGTGTTCATCCTCAAATGAATCAACATGAATAACATCCTCATCTAATCAAGGGAAGTCGGATATTAACTCTGCAAAAACTAGTGATTTTTTGGATTTCGCAGAAGCAAAATCGAGATCGAACTATTGTAGAATGAAAATCCATTTATTGTACTTTCCCCCTATGATACGCTTGGTAAGGACGCATTGAAATGATTTACATAAACAACCACAATAGTTTTGAAAATAAATATATAATGTCGTAACCATTGGACTACGTGAACGACAACCAAAGCTATCTTTTCAACATGAAAATATTTGAGTTTAGGGCTGACTAAGTTTCGACTAAGATAGTAAATGACATGCTCACAGAGCTCATCATCCTCCAGAACCAACACCATACCAATCGTCTCTTTGGATGCGGTGACATAAATCAAGTAATATCTATTGTAGTCTGGGGACTTCAACATAGGCGTCAATACCAAGGCTTTCTTCAAAGAATCAAAGGATTCATGGGCTCACTCATCCTATATAAAAGGAGTGTCCTTCTTCAATAGATTCATGAAACCCTTAGTAATATTGGCATATTTCACTATAAACAGACGTAAAAAGTTAGCTTTCCCCTGTAAGCCTTGAATTTGGCGAACAGTGTGCGGGGGAGGAAATAAAAGTGTTGCCTCAACCTTTAATGGATCTACCATGATCCCAGTCTCAGAGACTAAAAATCCTAGAAAACGACCTGACCTAATGCAAAAGATGCATTTATGAGGGTTCAACTGGATGTGATAATGGCGACATCTTTCAAAGACTAGCCGAAGGTGCTTAGGGTGATCCACTCTCTTACAAGAGTGAGCAACAATATCGTCAAGATAAGCTTCAAATATATGCTTGAGATCGTGAAATGAGAAGGTCATAGCATGTTGGAAGGTTGCTCCGACGCTTTTATGGCTGAAAGGCATCTTCCATGAAACCCCAAGGGAAAATAAATATTGTCTTATGTTGGTCTTCGGGTTTAATCTGAATTTGGTTATACCCTGAAAATTTGTCCATGAAAGAAAAAACTTCGCTTCTCGCACACTCGTCGAGAATCTGATTGATGAAGGGTGTTGGGAAGTTGTCTTTAGGACAAACATTTTCCAAGTCACGAAAATCCATGCATACACAGATGGTTCCTTTCTTTTTATTCATGGGAACGGGATTGGATACCCATCAATCAAGGGAACTGGGTAGATAAAGCTTACATTAAGCAGTTTTTCTACCTCTACCTTAATAGTAGGGGCCTTCCTGAGATTGACAGCTCTAAGACATTGACGAACATGCTTAGCATCCAGGTAAGTTTTAATCTCATGTTCGACAATTTGAGGGTCGATTCCTGGCATCTCTTCATATGACCAAGGAAATTCATCTCATAAATCCTTGAAGAGTTCGGTGTAGATTAGAATTTCTTGTGGCGAACAATCTTCACTGATGTATACATTTTCAATCTTGCAAGGGATATGATAGATATCGATTGTGACGATAGGGGAGATACTTGCCATGTTTCCTTCGGTATAAATGTCATGTGTATCAATTGGAACTACGACGTGATCGACTATCTCTCTCAAAGTAGATCTAAAGTCATCTTGCTCGATTTTAACAAGCTTTGGGAGAATATAAGAGCGATGATGCATATCATCCCAAGGTTTTTCAGAACCATTCATGGCCTTGATGATAGCTTCATCCAAAGGAAAAGTCTCATCAAGGAAGTCACATGAACAATATGACGAAGTGGCCCACATGGGCTCCAGGACAAGATCCTCCTCACCCGTCTACGAGGTAACAGGATCTGGATCAGCAGAAGAGACAAGAACAACTTGATACACAATCTCTACTGCCGATAGTGGCATGGCCATTCTAGAATGTGACTGACCTTCATAATACGTCGTCGAGGAAGGTAGGGTGCAAGGATCGTTAAAATAGGAAGTGTGGAAAGAAATGAACCTCTATGACGAAATAGGCCTATTGGACATGGTGTAAATATGGTGAACTGGTGCCATGAAGTTGAAGGTACCCATAAGGGATGAATACATTCTGAAACCGATATTCTTAGTTGTCAGCTGAGAATTGTCGATCACGGAGATCGACGGTCCAACATATGCACTGGGACTAGCATACACAAAGGACAACTGATCGATCCTCATGATCTTCCCATCGTGAGGAAAACAAAGAGTATGAAAGACGGAAGATACAATTGCAGTCATAGCATAAGTCCAATTGCATCCTAGTAACAAGTTATAGTCGAGGGGTACATCAACCACCTTGACATCCACCTCTACTGTCTTGCCACCTAACTGGACCGGAAAGGCAGGAATAATACCGTGAGGGTGGAAGGAACGACCGTCAAAATAATTCAACATGGTCGGAGACTGAGAAAAGGTCAGAGAGCCAAGGGATTTCCAACAAACTAGGGACATCACACGTGTTGCAGCACCTTCAAAAAAAACAATACGCTTGATGGTATACTTCGAGTAACCCGCGTGGATTTGAAATGCCACATGGGTTTAAAATGAGAACCATTGAAATCCTTAAGTGTATTGTTTGATTTGGTAAGGGGAGGAGAGACAATGGGTTTCCAAAAAGTAACTGACATAACAAACATTGAGGCACCCTCGCCAATAACGGTTCTACAGATATTCTTGTTCTCGACAACAACTTGAATCTGAAACACTAACTAAGGAGGTAGCCTTGGAATGTGGTCTTCCAAGTCAAATATTATAAAATTCGTATCTATGGGATCAATTACACCAGTGGCCTTTAACAGTGCCTTCCATTGAGAGGGACAACTTTGAAGGACTTCGAGAGCTAACATCGCAAAGGGTGCTTGTTCAAGGTCTTCTACAATACTGTAGTTTTGAGCAGCATGCGCATGCGGATTGAAGGCAGACTTTCAAACAATACCCTTTGGAGGAGGGCGGAGAACTGTATCGGGACCCGATCATTCGAGATGAAGAGGACCGTTGGGAGGTGAATTTGAGGGAGGCAGTTGAACCAACGAAGGTGGTAAATGATCAACTTTCTCCTTTGAAGGAGAATAATCTTTGGCCTGAGTGGTGATTGCAACATCATTCTTGGTAGAATTACCTGTACACATAAGGACATACGAAGTGGTGGAAGGAGAGGGTTGGTCATGAATGACCAACTGGGCCTATTTTTGAGAAGGGAAAGGTTGTGACAAAATGACAAGTGTGGGAGGCTTCCTGGTCCCTTGAAGGAACTTAGTGACCTCGACACGTCTTGGACAATCTTTTGTGTAGTGGTCGTCACCACATATAAGGAAAGTATATCGAGGTTTACGCTTATCCTTATCATCATCAGGTTTTGTTTTGGATTTTTCGGAATGCGGATTATTATTTATATCCTCCTTATTCTTACCCTTTCCTTTTTTAGATTGTTTTTTGCCTGCAGGGGCGGATTGAACAGAGTTAACCTCAAAAGTTTTGTCAGTGGAAGGAGTAGGAGTTGGGGCACCTTGGAAATTAGAAGCAGTAGATTTGGAATTGGTGTGAGTGGTCGATGTGGATTTAGTGTCAGCATGGAAGGTACCAATCACACCATCAACAACATGAGAAGTGGTTGGGGTTGTTGAGGTAGTGGTGGTAGAAGGGTGAGGAGCTTCAGGGATAAAGTCGTAAAGAGTTCTCATTTGTGAATAAATGAGATCTAGGTACTAAGAGAGACTAATCTCCTTCTCTTCAGTGACAACTCCACCCAAGACAGTATCACGAGAGATTTTATTGACGAATTATATGGTGAACCATTCAGCCAATAACTGATCAGGAAGGTCGATTTTGATCAAGCGTCTTTTGCGTCTCCACTCATGGATGTGATCGGAAATGTGAGAGGCAGAGGATTGCTTAAAGGAACTCAAAATATTGGTTCCTATCTCATAGCATATTGGAAGTTGGTAATGTGTGAGAAAATCCATGGTGAGGGTGTTGAAATCATGAAAGAAGCCTCGCGGTAATTCTATGTACCACTTTGCGGACGAACCCGTGAGAGTTCGTTGGAAGGGACGTAAATGAATGGAGTCGTCCATAAAAGAGTTGGATGAATACCAAAGTTCAAAGGTCATAACATGATTATTTGGGTCTTCTCCCGGTCGACCGTCAAACTTGGGAATGTTGGATGGTAATTTGGCTGGTATAAGGGGCCAATGGGGGGAGTGTAAGATAGGATCATTCAAGATTCTAGACAAGTCAAGTAAATCCAAAGTGGCTAAAAAATGCAATTGTCTATTCACGTGAGGATACTGGTGACTTTGGGGAGGAAGTCTCATTGGTATACCAGTAGGACCGTAAGCAGTTTGCATGTAAGTGGAGAGTCTTGACAAATTCTTTCGTGGAGGATTTGGAGGCATATAGCCCATTGGGTTGGGTTGATTAGAGATGTTCCCTTGAAAAGGGATACTAGAGTGAACGTTCAGACCCCAAGTATGATTCAAAGAACCAGGATATGGCTGGCCAAAGTGAGGGGGTAAAAAAGAGTTGGCTTGAGGTTGTTTCCCCCCAGATGATTGTGGGTTTCTTTGGGAAAGAAGGTTCCAAAGTTGGGCTATTGATCCTGATGTTTTATGTCCATATAGCGGGTTATAGAGTCCAACTTGAGGTTGTCCCCCAAGTGGAGGTTTCCCAATTGGATTAGAGCCACTAGGGCTAGATCCCCCAATAAAAGGTAGATAAGAACCTCGAGAGAGGACCTAGGAAGGTGTAGGAACAAAACCGACAACAACATTGTACCCAGGTGGAACAAAAAGTCCAGAAACTCCGGATGGAACCTGGGTAGGGATGGCGATGGAAGGATTCAAAGCGTGATACCTAGGAGGAAGCGACATGATAGGTATAGATGAGAGCGGTGTGCCAATGGGAGATTGGTTAACCACCACATTCTCGGTAGGAATAGTCGTAATGTGTGGGACTATAGTAGAATGGGCCATCTGGAGAGAAAAAATTGAACTAGGACCAACTGACTATGTGTCTGGAATGACAGTGATATTGCTAGTTTAACCAACAAAGTGGTCTAAAGGTATCATGTAGGTAACAAACATTTAGGGCAGTTGTGATATGACAGGTGGATCAGGACCTGCCCCCAAGTTGTCGTAAAGGTCCCGCACCATGTGAGGTGGGTTTCTAAATATGTCAGTATACCAAAGGGGATTCTTGACTCCAGGGCCTGTATGGGGTCTCGTCGGTATTCTAGAAGTGTCAACAACAAGTTCTCCTGATGAATTCATCTAGAGAATACATCTCTTATATCCAGGAGGAATTTGAAAAGCCTCTAGAGAATCAGAAATAATTCGGATATTTTCTAAAGAGTCGGAACTTTCCACTTGTGAGGTTACGGTGTCCTGGATCGCTCTCTGCTAGGGAGATCCCTCTAGTGAATTAGGAGGCAAAGGGATATAACCTTTCATATCATTTGGGGGTATCCCTTGCATCCTACGTGAATGACGTGGAGGGTCAATGTTGGCCGAACTGAATATTTTACAGAAAAATTCTATGGCCAACGACGGAAACAAACAATACTCGCTAATAAAATCTAGAAATCAAACCAAGCAAAAAAACCTTCTTATTTTGAAGTCACTAGTTGGTGATGAAATCTAATGTCATGAAGTCGAGACAAGAAGGGGCTATGATAGAGCGGGTGGAAAAGTTACGTTGATGCCCTTCTTAATAGACTTACACCCTGGTGCAAGCTCCCACACATAATCGTGGGTATACCCTCCAAGGATCCCGAGTGAGTCTAGCCAATTTCGATTCCAGATACTGTGAAGACTTGCCCCTCCAAAGTCACCTCTTGTAAGACCCTAAAGAGATAGGCTCCTAAGGTTACCAAGAACAACAATGATGCTTGGGGAAATAACCGACAGTCTAATCCACGCGCAAGGGCAGGGTATCTACCCCGAAATAAACTCAAATGAATTCCACTCATAATTGTGGGTATACCTTCAAGTGACTGTCGTAATACATGAAATATATACACCAATACCAACAAAGAAGGGTGAGTAACTCTACCAGCCTTAATGCGACGTTGGGTTTGACCCTTGTGTGAGAAGGGCTTCCTAGGACAAAATGTTGCAAGTGGATTTGAACACTCCCTGTCACAAGATGCTACAATGTGTTTTATGCTTTAGAGAGTGTGCCTCACAACCTATTCCAAAGAGCTATCCTAGCTAATGTTGGTGGAGAGAGTTTCTAGAAAATAAAAGTTACTAATAAATTTTAAAATTACGTAGTATTTTAGAGGTTGTTGTTTACGCAATAGGGAGATGGAGATGAAACTGATGTTGTATGAGACCTTCACCCAATAATATGCAAGAAGAGATGAATTATGCAATGTTTTAGTTCGATGACCTCTAATTACAATAGAGAGAAAGTATTTCTTCGAAAACACGAAAGCTACGGAATATAATTTATTTTTCTTAAATGAATACAATTCCAAACAATCATAAGCAATGAAATTTCTCTATTTGTTCTCTTGTAAAAAAAAATTTGAATGCAAATTTTTTTCTTATGAATGATTACTTAAAAAGAATAAATGACTTTAATTCTTCCTTTCCAAAACCAAGTCAGAGATATAATGAAGAAAGAAAAAGTAATCAAAGAAAATAGATACACTCAACAAATACCGAAAGCAAACTTTCAATGAAGATAAAAATGAGAATGGAAAGAAAGTGTTTCGCTAAATGCAAATGTAAAAAAAATTCCAATCAACAAGCAATCCAAAAAATGTAAAACAATCCAAAACCTTAAATCAAATCAAAGACTTTTATCAATCAAGCACTCAGATTTAAATCCAGAGATTATGTCCTTGTTGACAAAAAACAAGAAGTAAAAACTTGTAAAATGATGAAGAAGGGTTTTCTGTAGATTTTAACCTTGTACAATATCTACTGCAAACAAAGATTCAGTAAAGGAACAGAAATATACAATGACAAATACAAACATTACACAGAGGTTTTTCCCCTGGAAACTCAAACCGGGAAAACCAACACATTCTATATTCATTCATATGTTACATTGTTTACAATACAATATACATATAGGAGTCAACGGCATCCAAAACCCTAACCCAATGACCTGGATTAGTCCATAACCCTAATTCCTTAACCAGAAATAGAAAACCATCGGAAAAACACATGTGCTGAAAAACCACTTAAATATGTGACATATTTCCCGAGGCACGTGACACATTTCCCGAGGAATAATTTTTTTTCTCAGGGGCACTGCCCCCGAAACCCTACAAGAGGGGAATTCGCCCCCCTAAAACCCCCTTGCGCGCCCAACGCATACGCGCAAATACTACTACTCGTGCAAATAATATAACACATACCCAACATTTTCAATCGTTGAAAACCAATCAAAAACAAGTCTTACACTCAGAAAACAGTCAAATGTTGGCACTAAAAGTTCTTCCCAGGTGATCAAAGAAAAACTGGGTCTCAGAAGACAAAAATACCTAATCAAAAAATTCTACAGGAGATGTCACAACCCATCAGTAAGGTACAGTGCAACAATTTGATGTTTTTGCAAGATAGATATGGGTAGGGTGTGGAGATTCCACACTCGTCTAAACAGGTAGGGTGCGGTGATCTAGGGATGTCGCAGGATTCATATGGGATGCAGTGCAACTATCTATGTAAAAAAAGAAAAATTGGAAAAAGGACAAAGATTTTGAATGAACTTTCAGATCCAGAGAGTCTGGATGGATCCCCCACAAACTCAAAGACTGGATTAAAATGAAAGGAAGTAGGCTAAAGGCAGGTGGACAGCAAAAAACCAAAAACAAGTCATATTCCCAGTATGGTCGCCAATTTTGTTATTGGATAAATCGGTGAATGCAGACATAAATTGATCTCCCTAGATCCACCTGGATCTAGAACAAAACAAGACAGGACATGACGCTTTCCCTAAGCTTTAATCATTGAGTTTACTAACAAACAAGAGATGAGTGACATACCTTTGAATATCGCTTCCTTATATATTTGTTGTCCCTTCTCCACTTTGGTGCTCCTGTGATATTGGATCTGCAACGAAACACAAACCAACCAAAGTGAAAGCAAAAATAGTATATTCAATGAAAGCTTATACATGTGATCAAGGAGTCATGTAATAAAATGAGAATGATTTTATGGGAAAGAAACATGCCACTATATCATATTAAGTAAAAGTGGAAGACACAACCAAACCACCTTGACGTTGCAAGGTTCCCTTCTAGTGTCCCTTTGATCCAACACACATACTTGCTCCAAACTTGCATGAAGAGGATCCACAATAACTTGATGGACAGATGAAGGCCTCAAGCATCAATTGAAATAGAATCCCTCACACAATTTTCATCCTATTCCTTCATTAATTCCTTGCTTACTTGTTTGCTTTCTTGCTTAACCTTTTCCATGAGAAATCCATCATTATATAGGATAAAGAGAGATGGTTAAAGAGATTAGGATGATCCCACCAAATAAGAGAAGCGATTAGGATCCCAACCATACGGATGCCACCTCATATTCTAGAAGATACTTTATATAACTTTCGTGAACTTCGACCTTTTCTCAGTGTTTCAATGTCATCGCACCCTGGCTATAGTGCAACCAGTGGAAACATCGCAAGCTAGTTTCATGACAGCCTGTGGGGATCATGCATTTCTGCATTGTGCCTTATGGCTGGCCTGTGATAGCTTTCTAAAAACAAGTTTTGTAGAAGAGGGAGCTAGTCACTTTTCTCATGAAGAAAGGTTCTTTTGGAAGCCTGAACACATGCTGTAGAAACATCACTAGGGTGACTAAAATAATGTGTAACACCCCTCTTTACTATAAATGAGAATATCATCAAAGAAAACTAACACAAAGTGATGGAGGAAAGGACAAAAGACATGATTCAATGAGACTTTGAAAAGTGGAGGGGGAATTATAGAGACCAAAGGGAATGAACAAGAACTCATAGTGGCCCTCATGAGTGCGAAATGCAATATTGGGAATTTATTCCCCTTTCATACATATATGGTGGTATCTCGAACGAAGGTCAAATTTGGTAAAGTATTGAGCCCCACTGAGCTCATCCAGAAGTTCATATATGACGAGAATGAGAAATTTGTCCTTGATGGTGAGTTTGTTAAGGGCATGAAAATCAGGACACATGCACCAAGTTCTTTCCTCCTTGAGGACCATGACAACAAGGAAAGAATATGCGCTATGATTGGGATGGATAACACCGACTTCTAACAATTCTTGGACAATTTTCTCAATTTCATTTTTTTTAGCAAAGGGATGATGATAAGGGTGAACATTGGGAGGAAGACTACCCAATATTAAATGAATGGAATGGTCATGTTCTCTGTCGGAATGGGGAAGGCCCTGGAGAGTTTGGAAAACAATGGGATGGAGGGAAAGGATAACTTGAAGGTCGGGGTGTACCAGGGGTGTCTCAACTGCTTGAATGGAATGGAATTGGGAAATGATGCCAAACTTACCTTTTTTGAGTAACGTTTCCATGCGGTGGGAACTGATGATCTCTAGGAACCCTGTTACAATTCCTTGGAATTTATACTATTGTCCTTCTTGTTTGAATTGCATGGTTAAATCCTTAAAATCCATGGTTATGGGGCCAAGAGTGCATAACCATTCAGTACCAAGAACAATGTCACAACCACCCATGTCAATAGAAAACATGTAAGATTTTAGGTTATACCGACCAATTTGTAGGCACACATTTTCACAACTTCCCCCACATTTTATGGAATCACCATTGGAAATTGTTGTCTCTCGACCAAGTTTTGGAAAACCTTGGCCGTGTTTGACCATTTTTGGGACTTCGATAGGCGGGTCGAAGATGGAGCACCCAGGCGAAGCAGAGATCACGGGACCTCACCCCCTTTTTGCGGGCTTTTTGGGTTCAGGGCTTATGTAACAGGTATGGGATGTCGGCCCATGGGTTTACCCATTCTTAGGCCCCATTTGTAAATGTATAAATAAGTATCTAGGCATTGTAAGAAAGATCAGATCTAAGTTGGCTTTGTGCAATATATGTAAAGGTTACTAAGTGTGATTAGTTGTGAAAGCTTTGTGCATACTATGTGTTGAGAACTTGCACAATTAAGTGAAAGTGATTGTAAGAAGGCTCTGTGTTGTGCCAAAAATTAAGTGAAAGGCTATGTAAGAAGGCTCTAAGTTGGTGGACATAGCCCCACGCTGGGGGTGAACCACATATATCCCGTGTTGTAATTTCTCTGTGTTATTGATGTGATTTATGCTTAGTATTGAATCTTTATGTATGTTAGATGCATCTTATGTAGTAGCTTAGTTCTTAATAACATGAATGAATGCTATATTTGTTTGATTTTATGTGCTAAATGGTTAGATATGCTTAGATC
>ML779142.1:336593-413102 GCA_009831015.1 Picea engelmannii | reverse complement strand
TGAAAGTGTAGATCCATCTTAACTCTTGATCTATCATGTATGGAGAGGGATCACATCCCTGGTGGTGAAAACATTTTTTAGATTGAAAAAAATTGAAGAAAGGTTTGCACCTCAATATATTTGATCCCTCTCTACTCATGATAGATTTGGAGTTAAGATGGATTTACGCTAAAGGTTTTCACATTGAAGGATTTGATCCTTTAGGCTCATAATAGATCAGAAGTTAATATGGATTTACCTTGTGGTTAAAACATTTGTGTTGTGTTGTGCTCAACATGTAGTTGACACGTGACATTTAAAAGAAATATTAATAACAAAAAAGGTAGTTCAATATGAGCCATAACTGAAATATTTCAATGTCCACTTCAAGTAAAATATTATATATCAACTTTCAATT
Organism: Picea engelmannii; assembly: GCA_009831015.1. NCBI lineage: Eukaryota > Viridiplantae > Streptophyta > Pinopsida > Pinales > Pinaceae > Picea > Picea engelmannii. The sequence continues at coordinate 412,705 of ML779142.1, read as the reverse complement.
ATATAAATTATATATAATAATTGAAAGTAAAAATTTATTATAGTTAAAACATTTATGTGGTGTGCTACTCAATATCATCAAGGAGATGTGTAATTCCTTTTGTGTTCAAGATGGAGTTGACATGTGGAATTAAAAAAAAATATTAACAAACAAACTAGTTCAATGTTGACCATAAATAAAATAATTCAATATCACTCTTAAGTAAAGTATTTGAATATCAACTTTATATAAAACACCAATATATCAATAATGATGCACTATATAATGATTTGGCATGTTGATTTCATGTCTACATTGAAAAATAATTTTATTTTAATAATATAGTGCAAAACAATTTTAGTGCATTGAATTCATTGGTATTACACTCCAAAAAAAAACAAGTTGCATCTATTTAATCAATTATTCGATAAAGGTATCATTGTTAGTATGCTAAAGGTGGATGTGAACTACATTACATATTGATATAAAAAAAACATGGAATAAAATACAAATAGAAATATGAGAAACATAAAGTCAAAAACTCAAAACAATAAAAAAGTAAATAAAATGAATGTGAATGGAATATGAATATAATACAAAAATAAAATGCCTACAAATATTAAAATATAAAATGTGAATATAATGAATGATAATATATAAACATACATTGTTAAAAGTAAATATATGATGAACACATAGTATCGAAATATTATATAATGAGATATTATCAAACTAAGTCTTGATTTTTTAAACAATTGCACGCCACTGCAACATCATAAATCGATATTAACTCTAGATCTATTATGGATCGAGAGGAATTTTAGACTCATCTTAACTTCAGAACTATCATGCATCGAGAGGGATCAAATGTCTTTGGATTAGCTAGCGACGGGTGTGGTGGTGTCTCTACATATGTGTGTAATTATGGGGGTCTTCACTACTTTCCCTTCATTTTCATGGGTTGATCAAAGTTGGTGGTTCGTTTATGGTGGTGACTAGTGGGTTGGATTTGTCTTCCTTTTTATTCTAGTGGCATTTTTTTGTGTGAGGCAACTTCCCTTGCTTTGGTGGACTGGTGATCAAGGGGACTGGTGATCAAGGGTTGACTTTTTATGCCCTTTTTTCCTCTTAGGTTTTGATAGGGCTCCCTAGGGTTTTGACCCTTTGGACCTCTATGAAATTTAAGATATATTGGAGCCTATTATTCTTTCTCCAATTTTGGTTCCTCTTTTTCATGATTAAATTCTTGTTTGTTTCCAAAGTCACTTACCCCCTTCTTGGTTGTGGTGCTATGATTTCATCTGGAATAGTTTGCTTGGTATCAACTTAGGGAGAATTAACCCTCTAGAAGCTTCTATGTGTTTTTTTTATTTGGTTGAGTTGCTTGTAACTGTCATTTAGTGTTTAATATTTTTTTTAAACACCTTATTAAATGTAATTTTATCATTTCTTTTTTAAATAAAGAAAATATAACTATATATATAATACTAGTAAACAGCTATGATTATGATTAAAATTAATTAAATGACATCTAACAATTTTAACATACAATTTAAAAAAAAGTTAAACCATTATTAAACTAAATGATTGAAGATATACATTATTCATTATTAAACTAAATGATTAAAGATAAACATTATTTCATATACCTTTTATTTCCAACAACACCCTTCCAATTGGAAAAAAATCCTTACATATAACTATATATATAATACTAGTAAACAGCGATGATTATGATTAAAATTAATTAAATGACATCTAACAATTTTAACATACAATTTAAAAAAAAGTTAAACCATTATTAAACTAAATGATTGAAGATATACATTATTCATTATTAAACTAAATGATTAAAGATAAACATTATTTCATATACCTTTTATTTCCAACAACACCCTTCCAATTGGAAAAAAATCCTTACATTTGAACTCATGAGACTTGATTTTATAAAATTTATATTTTTTAACATTTGAACTCTAATCACTTGATTTTATAAAATTTATTTTTTATAAAGTATTTTTTTTTAATTTTTAATTTTTATTAAATGAAAAGTTATTTTAAATATTTTTGTTAATTGTGTTAATTGAGTTTAGCCCAAGTATTATCCTTAAGTATGTGACATATTGAACACCATATTGTTGTAATAGCTTGAAGACCTAAAAATTCTAGAGTTTTACTCTATGTATCATATAAATCATTACATTTTCTTTACATAAATGAGGTGTTGGCTAAACATTCTATTTTTTGAGTTTTTTGGCCAGAATCCAGCGATGCAAATTTGGACAAAATCGTTATTTTCTATTGTTTAAATTGTATTTCTGAATACATAAATGAATTCAGCTTAATGAAAAACCTTTGGGGCACTGGATTATACAAACTTAGCCACTCAAATCTACAGATCCAATCATTCATCACCAAATTTTAGACAAAATCAAACTAAAAAAGTTAAAAAAAAAACCTAAAAAAATATAAAACTTTTATACTAGTCCCATAAATCACTCTCATATAAATTCCTCTAATCAGATTTTGTATTTATAATTTTTTTAACTTAAAATATACGATTATTAATTATAGATATATTTAATAATATTCAAGTATCGCTCAGAGTAAACTATCTGCTGGTCAGAATTGGGGGCCCTTTACCGTATTCTGGCACTTTTCTTGAAATTTAAATGACTAAATAAGTGCACGTCAGAAATAGGGAGTCGGGACCCTTTTTCGTGTTCTATGTCATTATTTTGCACTACGTTTTCTTGAAATTTAAGAAACTCACATGAGTGAAGGTGGAATTGAATTCTAATTACTTTCTGGAAAAGGAACAACACAGGAGTAAATAACAGGGTTAAATTTTAAGAAATTCACAGGAGTGAAGGTGGAATTTAATTCAAATTAGTGGAATTGAATTCTGAAATTTAAGAAATTCGCAGGAGTGAAGGTGGAATTGAATTCTAATTAGTTTCTGGAAAAAGAACAACACAGAAGCAAATAACAGGGTTGGAACAATACATAAGTAAATCAATCATGGATTCAACTCGCACTAATTATAGCAGCGAAAACCGTTTTGCAGAGTTAACAGGGTTCCGCTCTTCTTGGAGAGTTGACAGAATTCTTCTGTTTCACCACAAGATTTTCCACAACCCTAACCTGAAATATCTGGAGAATTACTGATGCTGCACCCTTCACCTGCGTGTACGCCAGGTCCTTTCCGACACACATTCATTCTAGACCTCGTTCTGAATGCCCAGAATTTGTACATATACTGGAATCCGGCTGGAATTTTACACCAGAGGTCAGCTGGTATTTATACTTCTCACTAAAATCGAGAATCTATATCAACGAGTTGCGAGCCGCTGACCTAGAATTTACCATTTTCAAAATGAAGAGCGGATCTCGGCTGAAGAATGAATCCGAGGACGAAAATGCAGTCTCCCAAAATGGTTTTATTAATGAAGGAATATGCCTCCAAATGCTCTTCACTGAGCTACAGCAAATATGTTTTACACAAACTTCATATCGGGGTTTGGTAGGTTTCGGTGAAGCACCTCTTTGTGCAATACCTAATGAGTTTAATAGAACGAGTAAGCTTAAATAATATAAGTTTGAAAAAAAACAAATCAATATCTACTGGAAAATAAGGGTATTTTAAATGTTCTTAGTTTTTATTTTTAATTTTTTTTATAATTATTTTCCGAATCTGTAATGTAATGGTTCTTAAAATCACATTTTTGTAAAGGTTACATTTTTGTAAAGGTTAAATACTGGTTTTGAATGCACAAATAGATTCAGTGCCTTAAAAACCTTCAAGACAATTATTACATGCAATCTCAATAACTGAAATCTGTAATTCAAACTATTTTTTTAAATGTCCATCAGATTTTCGACTATAGGAAAAAATGCTGGAAAAAAAAAGAAAAAACTTAAAAGTTTAAACTATGTCTTTTATCTACATCCTTTACATTTAAGTTTTTTTAACATAAATTTTAACAATTAAGTGCAATCAAAACCACCATTTGAACATCTTAAAAATAAATTTTAAGAATTAAGTGTAATCAAAACCACCATTAAACACTGTAAAAATATGATTTTGCCAACATTGTAAAAATAAATTTTAAGAATTAAGTGTAATCAAAACCACCATTAAACACTGTAAAAATATGATTTTGCCAACAATTACAATGCCACCTATGATAATTATGAAAAAAAAGAAAAAGTAAAAAACATAGAAACTTTAGACTAAACTATTTTTGCTGATCTGTTTACTCGGGTTAAGATCTTAAAAGAAATGTTTACTCGGGTTAAGATCTTAAAAGAAATCAGTATGTTCTTATGTTTAATATCAAATATCTTTTTTAATTAAGTTTGTATACTAAGGATTTCCCAATACACTAAAAGTTTTGGGCCAAAATAACCAAAAATATCATATCACTATTACCTTCTTTCAACAACGTTATTAAAACAACCCAACAGATTATGGGACTATCAGTGTTATCTTATTTAAGCAAAGTTATTGAGCTTCCAAAATAAAAATGAGTTGTACATTACAATAATAAAAGGGAAGTTAGTTGGTTGGTTTGTGGCAAAATAAGTATTATTCTGAGCTTTGTGGCAAAATAAGTATTACTCTGAGCTTTGTGGCAAAATAAGTATTACTCTAAGCTTTGTAGTAGTGAATAGGGTCTACTAAAAGGTTATTGTTAAAATGATCTATAAATTGTTGTGGATATTCAACTTCGGTTGAAACAAATTTTACAAATTTTTGCAATTTATTATTATGTGAAGCTTTACTTAAGATTCATACTAAATGTGCTTAATGCATAAAAATATTGAAATAGTTGAAATTGAAATTAAAGAAGTTATGCAAATAACACACCAACCACATAATGAATAGAAGATGTACCTTGAGAAAACCCAATATGAGAAAAACCTAGCTAGAATGTGAGGCCTATGCTCTACTATTTTCTTCTCAATTATGAAATGCAAATACAAAGAAAGACACACTCAGTATGGAGTTGCCAGTAGACATTGTGGTCAATAAGGTTGCCACAAGATCTTCTACTTCCTTTGTTCTACTTCAATATCTCACTCTTAGTGCAATGCTCTTCTATCGAACACGACTTAATACAATAAGAATATAACTCCCTCATTTCCTAGCAACCCACTATTACGAGGAAAATCTCTCTATGGCATGGGGTAAACCACAACAGACATAAATGAATGCATAAATCAACTCTGATCTCAAGTATGCTATATAAACAAATATTCTAACAAGACAAGATAAAGAGCCTACCTCGTCCAGACGTTCGATGAAGTCCATCGTTGAGCACTTGACTCAAAGCACTACACCTGCAACTTGTCCTCAACAACCAAGAAACACAAGCATATGGTGATAATATATAAAGTTAACACATTCAATAACATAATCCATCAATATTCATAACAAATATGCCCATGGAATAACAAATCAAATATTTGCAAGACAATAATTGGACGAGAAAAGAGTATTTCTATTAAAGTGTAATTAGCAAAAGTGTATGAATTACAAACTTTTGTGTCGACACGGTTCAGATCCGAGAAACTAAGTCCCTTCCAACTGGGCCTCCACCACTTCAATCCTCCACCAAAGACAAGCTCATATAAGAGAGACAATGAGGTTTTCAATCAAGTAGGGAAGAGCTTGGGGGTTGAACAATGTGTTCAGAGTTAAAAGGATAAAGGGATGCAGACTCAATATGAATCAATATGAAGTGAATAATTTCTCTAGAGTAACTTTTCTCTCAAAGTTGAATTCTTCTCCTCTTTTCCACAGCTTGGATATGGCCCATTTATAGCCTTCAAATGGAACTGAAGGGCTGAGTCAGAACGTTTCCAGTAAATGGAAGGTAAAGGATCATGTATCTCGTGAGTCGTGACGTGACATGGAAACCCGACGCCATTTTTTAATTTTGGACACAAAACTCGATGTACGCGGGTTGTAATGGTGCAACCTGCGTATACACATGATGTATAATAGTTAGGGCGCGTATATGTGGAAAAACATTATTTTTAGCTCTGAGAACTGCAAAAAGGGACTTCAAGTCTGCATAGGGAAATGGGAAAGGCCTTTTGAGAAAATTTTCATAGGGTGAGACAAATATTGCTATAACAAATGCCACCTAATGTGTGAGGTCAGAGGAGTATCTGCCATGGCTGAAATACATTATAATACCCAGAAGTGGAGTAATGGAGACCCAGCTGGACAAACTAGTTTCTCATGAGAATATTACAATCTGCACTGACTTTGTGCACATGGCTGCCAATTTGAATTACACTGCAGATCCATGTGAAAATATACCAAACAACTATTCATGGCCATGAATAGGCAATATAAAGGTGGCTACATGCCAAAGGCTGTCATAGTCACAAACAAAGCCTAGTAAAACCAGTCTCAAAATCAAGTTGAAGATATCGGTATACAATGGAGTATAATCTGATCTCCCATGATCATTGAAGTCACATAGATACTGGTCCAATGAAAGATAGCAACAACTCAGGAAAGTTGCGACTATGAAATGATGTCTTCAAGTCTTCTGCACGATCCACCAAAGGTGCAAGTCTACATCGTGTGAATAAAAGAGTTGAGGTCGAACACAATGAGACTTCGTCTGATTACTGGTCATTAAGGTATATCGTTAACAAATGTGAGACATCCTACCGATAATCAAAGTAGGTATCAAGGCACTGAGTACATTCTTACAAGTGTGAATAAAGGTGTTGAGGTCGAACACTTGAAGAATCCATCGATTAGGAGACATTGATGTATTCCCAACTGTCAATGGTGGGAGAACCTGCCACTAATGACTGCAAGCCTCTAGGTACTCATAGGACTCTAGGTCTCGTTTCCAGAATAGATGGGCTGAAGTCGATTGAAGGAGACCCACTGAAAGGAGAGCATTGAGGAATCTCTCATCATTCAACACGAGGTACAAAGCAGGAGCTTGATGATTTGGAGGAAATCGGACGAAGAACATGTTCACTAACCAACGACCATGTGTGTCTTTCACATGTGCCAGATGCAAGCGATACACAAAAAATACCCTCTGAATAGAAACCAATAAAGAGAATTGCTGACAAAGACAAGGAAACCACCAATAAGGATAATGGAATCCAAGACACTACACACATCCCAATGTGTGAATAGATTTATTGTCGTCGAACATAAGGAAAACCCCCCGGTCAGTGACCAATGATGAAATGTTGATTGGTGGGTTCAAGGTTACCTACTAATGATGAAAGTAGAACCATGGTGCACAATAGGACTACAACTTCATGTAACTCTGAGACACACTGAGGGTATGGCCAACATGCAAAGTCAAGAGTTATGAGGAATGGCTGACACATGCTGATAGACATCCTTTGAACAAGAGCATGAGACATATGGAAGACTCTGGTAGCATAGACTCAATGATGAAACTTTGTGATGCAGGAGGCACCAATCAAACACTTCATAGGGACTGGAAGAGTAACCAATCGGGGGAGTAAACTCTAAGAAACAAGCTCAACTTCCTAAGGTCACACTAAACACAAAATTTTGATGACAAGTGGACTCAAAAGTTTGTGCTATGTTCAAAGGAGACACGATTGCTGCCAATATAAGATAATATTATTTTCCCGCCCGTCTTTTTTTGTTTTTTTATAGTCAAATGAATGCTATGATACAGAGGAGGAAATGAGTGTCACTAGTAATAAACTAGTTCCAACAGTGGAACATACCTATGCTCAATGCAAGGAGGTGCATGTCAGATATGGACACTCGGGGGAATGTTTCCTCTTGGAGTGTAGGGTGTCAATATGCAAAGGATATAAACAAGGCTCTGCTTGGACGATGATGCAAACTTTTGAGGTGAAAGGCTTATAATGTAAAAGCGAGAACCGATAATAGGCTCAATACTGCAAGAAAGAGAATGAGATGCAATTACAACTTAATGCCAAAACATGTCCCTTTTCATCAATTTAGTCTACTTGGTTTGAAAAAGGGGTAAACTTACACCAAATACAAGTGTGAAAGAGAAAGTTCACTCGACAATCTTTTCGCTTTTTGAGAGAGTCGGGAAAGAGCTTAAACCAGACTCGTTGGGAGTTTTATAAGCGGCATGTCATGGGGGAGGCCAAGGCTCTCGTCCAGGACTTCTGTGAAAGGTCAACAACTTACGAAAAACTTACACAAGCTTGGGAAAACCCAGAGCTTTCCAAGTAGAGGGGGATAAAATACTCACGAAGGTTACCTTCTCAATGATATATTGGAGGACGCCCCTTATTTGAAAGGGCATAGAAGAAGGAATTTGATACCCCATAAGACCATCCCAATCAAAGGGAACCTCTCTAAGACTTGGAGGGAGCGTACTAGGGGAGAGTAGAACGCTCTCTTGTTTAGAAGGTACAGGACTAGAAATGTTAATGACATGGTCAAAAGATGTCTCGTCACCCCCCAAAAGAAGAGTGGGATTGACTGGAGATTGCATCGGTAATGTCACTTCCTTCGACTTGTCACTCTCTAAGAGAAGAGAGGGATCGACCGAAGATTGCATGGGCACGACCACTTCTTCAACCATTGGTTCAATAGGATGCAAGACAACAAGGTCAAGAGATGCATCACCCCCAAAAACAGGAGTGGTGTCGGTTGAAGATTGCATCGGAAACACTGTTGTGTCAATCAAAGAAGAAATATAATGTTGGGAAACCAAAGACGACTCCAAACCCAAAGGGTTATCAGACAAGGATTGTGCTTCTTCTACTACAACAGTAGTAGGGCACAAGCGAGTTAAATAACCTCCTTTGCAAAGCCTACAAAAGAACTTGGGCTTACGTCTTACACATCTAGCCTTCTCAATCATATGAATGACCCCAACATGACTTGCAGTGGCTGGTGACATGCTCCAAGCATGACTTGCAGAGGGTAGTAGAAAATATTCAACATGACTTGCATAGGTTGATGATGAATTCCCAAAATGACTAGCAGAGGTTGGTGATGAATCTCCAACATGACTAGCAAAGGTTGGTGATGTATGTGCAGTGTGACTAGTAGTGACTAGAGTTGTGCTCCCAACATGACTTGCAGCGGCTGGTTGTTGGTGTTCACATGACTTGCAGAGGTTGTTGACCTATCTCCAACATGATTGGCAGAGGTTGGTGATATAATGCCAGTATGACTTGTAGTGACTGGACTGACGGCGGTTGGTTGTGGCATTTGAGACCAAGGTTCTAGGAAAGACTGGTTTTGAGAAATTGTGAGCCATGAAGGGTTCTAGTATACTCCATGGCCCTGTCTGGTAGAATAGTATCCTCCTCCAAACTAGTTCATAAATGGGTGTAAGGGCATCACCACCAAGGAAGCCGCTTGCGAAGAGAAAGCGACATGACAAGGGTTACTCATGTGAGGATATATGTTTCCCCCAGATGAAGGAACTTCATGAAGAGGGTTTCCCATACTATAAAATTGACTCCCCTAGATGAAACACCAGAGAACAGATGGAGTTCCACCATGGAAAAAGTGTTCGTAGGAACCGACATAGCGGAAGAAGGATAGATGGACGGGATGCAATATATAGAATGACCACCCATTTGATCACTTGCTCCGGAAAAAGTGAAGCTAGGATTGGATCCATAGAAAGGAAGATTCCAACCTCCTACCGTAAGAGTTGGATGAGGGATATGACTCCCACCAAACGAACAGGGAGAATAAGGAGGCAGCATGCCCCTAGACCCAAAACTAGGATTCACATAAGACGACGAGACAAAAAATAGCAAGTGCGAAGACATGGCTGGCATGCCATTAGAAAAATGGTTAGAGGCCCAAGGTATTGGTTGAGTATCATGATTTGGCATACCAATCGAAAATACAAAAGGATTCATCCCCATGGAATGAGAAAAGACCATGGGTTAGGTAGCGCTAACTGAGGGAGTCACGGGGGCTCCACTAACCATAGCAATGAAAACTCACGACGCAATACAAAATCCTAAGGCCAACTAATAATCAGAGAACACACCAAAATAAACAAAAGGCCAATATGCACACAAACATGATAAAGTGGTTGAAAGGGGCCTCCCTCCCTAAAGTAGGTATGCCTCGCCCAAGAGGGGCATGAGACTCCCTGCCAAAGATCGGAGGTATCATAATCAGTTATAAGGGCCCTCGTGGGCTTAACAACTAGTCGGTCAGATCCCCTCGATGAGGTAATCTTCCATAAATGTTGTATGTTGTCCGACCCTTATCTGACCCAGGGTACCTACAGAATAACCCCTACAAGTAACCTATGTGGTACCTATGCCAAGAAACTAAGCAACCACAATATAAATGATGTGCAGGCGAACAAGCATAATTCAGGTCTACCGTATGGGCAGGGTAACAAAGCCCAAAATCTTGAAAGCACCGCCTCTCACAGAGGTAAAGGTAATAACAAGATCCCCATATACGAATAGATCCCCAAAAATATATCTAACACTAAGAAGGTATTGGGGGTATATCCCCTCAACCGATTTCACGCGACTTCATGCTTAACTCCTGTGTAAGCGGAGCCTCTTGATGTCACCAATTATACAATGGATTTCACCACTCCCTTAGTCAGACACATATGTTGATTTAATAGCCTTGGATAAGCTTACTCTCAAAATCCTATTCCAAGGCTCTAAATCCTAAGCTAGTTTGTGCACCCTAGAAAATAAAATTGTTTCTAATCAATTTTAAATTATCAGTAGTGTTTTTAGTGGCCTTGCTTACTCAAAATAGTGTGGTAGTGAAACTGATGATGTTATGACTCAGCAAGTAAAATAAATGAATATGAATAAAATGCAAAGTCCTAACTTCAATTCCCAATAAATGATAAGATTTTCAAAATGCAATTTTCAATTTAATTCTGCAATTCAAAATAAGATGCAATATTTCCATACATGTACTAATATCAATGATAAGAACCCAAATTAAGATCAAATTCCAACAATGCAAAATGTTTATTATTTTTGTATTTTCAATATAAAAGAATGAAAATGCAAGGACTGAACAACAACTTGATATAAATATTCTATTGTATGTAAACAGAGACAAACTAAGTAGGATATCAAGAAGCAAACACCCAGCCCAAGATGCAAGGACAATCAATGAAAAGGATGATGAGAAAGGCACCACCCACAAAATTCAACCAAATAAAGGTTTTCCATCACTTTGCAGGCGCTTAATAGTCATAACAGAGACCTAAGAAGACTCAACAACCATCAACATTTACCCAACAAATATCAAACTCAGCAACCAAGCACACAAGAATGATGTACGTGTCTGTTCAAGAGAAAAACGTGTATATACGCCTCTTGCATAAGGACAACATGTGTATGTACGTGACTGTTAGTAAAAAACCCATGTATATGTATTGAAACACCGCCAGGTTAAGGATAAGGCTAAGAAACTCAGACTCAAAATGAACAGAGGTTGTCAAGAAATAATATGACAAGAAACTCAATATAAACGAGAGCAATCAAAGGAGAAAAACACTCCAACCCCTGAAAAGAAGATTCAGTCCCTAGTATGTTCGCCAATTCTGTTATGAGGAAAATCTCTCTATGGCATGGGGTAAACCACAACAGACATAAATGACTGCAGAAATCAACTATGATCTCAAGTATTCTATATAAAAAAATATGTTAACAAGACAAGATAAAGAGCCTACCTCATCTAGACATTCGATGAAGTCCACCGTTGAGCACTTGACTCAAAGCAATACACCTCCAACTTGTACTCAACAACCAAGAAACGCAAGCATATGGTGATCATATATAAAGTTATCACATTCAATAGAATGATCCATCAATATTCATAACAAATATGCCCATGGGATAACAATTCAAATATTTGCAAGACATTAATTGGATGAGAAAATAGTATTTCTATTAAAATGTAATCAACAGAAGTGTATGAATTACAAACTTCTGTGTCGGCACGGTTCGGAACCGAGAAACTAAGTCCCTTCCAGCTGGGCCTCCACCACTTCAATCCTCCACCAAAGGAAAGCTCATATAAGATATACAATGAGGTTCTCAATCAAGTAGGGAAGAGCTTGGGGGCTGAACAATGTGTTCAAACTTAAAAGGTTAAAGGGATGCAAACTCAATATGAAGTGAATAATTTCTCGAGAGAAACTTTGCTCTCAAAGTTGAATTCTTCTCCTCTTTTCCACAGCTTGGATATGGCCCATTTATAGCCTTCAAATGGAACTGAAGCGCCGATTCAGAACTTTTCCAGTATATGGAAGGTCAAGGATTATGGATCTCGTGACGTGACATGGAAACCTGACACCATTTTTTAATTTTGGGCACAAAACTCGTTGTACACAGGCTGTAATGATGCAACCTGCGTATACACATGTTGTATAATAGTTAGGGCACATATATGTGGAAAAATACAATTTTTAGCTCTGGGAATTGCAAAAAGGGACTTCAAGTCTGCATAGGGAAATGAGAAAGGCCTTCTAATCAAATTTGCATAGGGTGAGGCAAATCTTGCTATAACACCCACTATTTAACACAACCTGATTGTAGTCTAGGGTTAGGTTAGGGTTTTTTCATTCCTCAACCCCCAATTAATGTTAGTATTTTGGACCCTCTAGAATCTTCTTAAAATTCCACATGTGACTAGCTCTACATGTGTTATTAATGGAAGCTAATGTGACATCCACTTGATACCATGGTGGTCAATAGGATAAGTCAACTTGCAGGAAGCATAACTTTTGTGTATGAGCTCCAATTGAGGTGATATTCATTCCATTGGAAAGCTCTCAAAGTGTAGAATAGTGTTGAGATGTTGGGAGCTATGTTCACAAAGTCTTGACCCAGAAATGGTTGTTTAATTTCTCAAATGGGCTTCAGAAGGTTATAGACCCCAAATTACCAAAGCGGGACTTACCCCTAAAATGGTATCTATAAGCCAATAGCTCTAATTTTTCCACCCATAAAGTACCAAAATAGATGATAAATTATATAATGATCCATTTTAAATCACATCTCTTCATGTAGGGAGGCTTTTGGCCCCAAAAATATTTTACTGAAGGAGGTGAGGAAATTTTTTCTTTACCTTCTCCCCAGAGTATCATTTATCCTTTCTTAGAAGTTGTCTTTTCAACCCAACCTACCAAAGTTCATATTAGCCCCATTTGGTTGCTCTAAACTTCTTCTATAAAATTATATCTTATGCCAACTCTACCTAGGATTTTGGTGCTAAGTCCTCTATGGTAGGTAAGACTTGCTCATTTTTTTCCTGGTCTAACATGGAAGGCTCATAGAGTTACAAATTTTCCACATTCACTATTTAGTAAATGTGCATATATGGTGGTATACAAAGTCTTTAGGAATTATAATGCACATTCTTCAAAACTTCAAAAGGACGATATTGTAGAGCCTTGATCTTCTTAGCATGCCCCTCTATTCTTTCTTTATTTAGATACGACCAAACTTTGTCTCCCACCTTGAATTTTTTCTCAATTCTGTGTTGATCATGTTGGGCCTTATACTTTTCTTGTGACTTCTTCAATGTCTCATGTACTTGCAAATAGATCTACCTAATCATATCAACATTTTTTTCAACCTTCAATGCTTCTCCTGTGATGCCTTCCCTCAATCCTCTTTATTGTCCATATATAGTTACATCTAAGGGTGAAGGTGACAAATACCCAAAGCAAGTTTCAAAAGGGGACATATTGGTAGAATTATGGACTGCCATGTTATAAGAATGTTGAACATAAATCAATTTTTTGTCTTAGGTCCTTAGATGCTTCTGATTGTATCCCCTCAAAAGATGAACCAATTTAATGTTTACTACTTCTATCTGCCCATCTATTCATGGATGGAAAGTTGTGGATCTCTTCAACTTCGTGTCCATATTCTCCCAAAGTGTAGTCCAAAAGGAACTAAGAAATCTAGTATCTCCATGTGAGATGATGCTCCTTGGTATGCCAAAGTGCACCCAGACCTTTACAAAGAACATGGTTTTTGCATATTGTTCCTTGATGATCTTTTTATAAGGCATGGGAATGCAAATCCATCCAAACTTGTCAACTACTATAAACAATAGTCATGCCCTTTCCTTGATCTTGGAAAACCACCCACAAAATCCACATAGATGCTCTCTTAGGGTCTATTAGGTACAATTAGGGGATGGTATAAACCCTACTTTATGTTAATAGGATTGATGGTACAACAAAGTATACATCCTCTAATAAACCAAGCTACATCTTCTTGCATTCTATACCAATACACATACCTCTATAAGTTGGAAACTGTCTTACCAACATTGAAATTCCCTACAACTTTGGAGGTGTGAACCTCTTTGATAAGCCACAATATTTCACCTTTAGTAACACATAGATGGTCTAGCTTGTAGAGTAATACATCTTGGAGATGACAGCCAATATTTTTATTACCTTATTCTATACAAACCTAACCATGTAGTTATTGAGCACCTCTTTTTAGTCATCAACTTCTATGTATGCCTCTTTATATGCATGATGGGTGAAATTATCCATGTGCATAAGAGTTTCCAAAGTTGTGGTCTTGTATGTAGGTGTTCTTGAAAGCATTTATGCCAACTTATTAGTGTTCCCCTTCTTATATTTGATGATTAGATGAATTTTTTGTAAAAATACCACCAACTTGTAGTGTTTGGTTTGTTGAAGCTTCCTCTAGGCCTACACATACTATAGTGGTTTGTGATTAGTGTGGATGATGGTCTCCTTGCCCATCATATAGTGCTTCCATTTCTTAACATCTTGAACCAAAGTATAAAGTCCCTTCTCATATGTAGGCTAGTTCAAGACTCCACCATGAAACATTTCAATGATACCATACTGACTTACCTCCTTGCATCAAGACCACTCCCATAGTATACCCACTTGCATGTATCTCCACTTCAAAAGGATTCTATAAATTAGGCAATGAAAGAACTAGTTCTTAAATAATCTTTTGTTTTAGCTCATCAAAACATTTCTATTGATTCTTTGCCCACTAGAGACTCTTACCACTAGTAGTTGTAATGGCATGGATTAGTGCACCCAAAATTGAAAATAATGCTATAAACTTCCATAGGTACTGTGCATCCGCAACAAAGGTCCTAAATTCAGTGAAATTAAGAGGAATTGGCCACTCGAGGATGGCCTCCATCTTTGTAATATCTATATTGAATTTCTCTTAATTAATCACATGCCCTATATACACCAATGACTGCTGAGAAAATTCACATTTCTTAAGGTTTTCCAACAATTGATGTTTTTTCAGAGTCTCTAACACCTACATAAGATATCAATTATTCTCTTCCTAGGTAGAGATATAAACCAATATATCATCTTAGTACACTATTGCAAATGAATCTAGAAAGGGAGACAATACATCATTCATCAAATGCATAAATGCAGTTGGGTGCATTACATAAACCAAAAGGCATTGCCATTCATTTATATAGAGATTGCCTTGTCTTGAAGGTAGTCTTCTAGGTGTCTTATTCTTTAACTCATACTTGGTGGTATCTTTATTTGAGGTCAAACTTGGTGAAGTACTTGGCATGCTACCATTGATATAGAAAGTCATCTATATTGGGTAGAGGGTATCAATTTTTAAGGGTGATATTAGTCAAATCTCTATAGTAGATACACATTTTACAACTTCCAAGTCCCATCCTTATTGGGTTACTATGATTATAGTAGACCCGCAAGGTGAGATTCTTGGTCGAATTACTCTCCACTCCAATTTTTTTTGCACTTCATCTACTTCCAAGATGGATTGTCTATATAGCCCAATGTTTGGCAGTGGGGATTCAAAAAACAACTATATCTCATGATTCACTTCCCTCTTAGTTGGTATCCCTTTAGGATCCTGAAACACTTCTTTGTATGCCTAAAAACGTTCCTCCAACTAGTGTTTCTACTCTTTAGTACACCCCTCAAGATATGCCTTCACTTTTACCAATTCATCTCCTAGTTGATTCTCTCTTAATAGGAGCAATATAAACTTCCTAGTAGACCTAATCAATTCTTTGGTTTGGTTAGCACTTACCAGAGAGATATTATGTTTACCTTTGTGTACATTGATGATGAATGATTTCCCATCCTTGATCAAGAAGTATTGGGTTTCCTCCTCATGAAGATTGCATCCCTCATATACATGTAGGGATTCCAAACACTACACCACACACATCAAGTGCTACTACATCTACCTACACTTCATCTATTTAGTTTTCATTTATAGAAAATTTGATCTTACAATACTTAGAGACCTTGATAACTGCGTCCTTATTTACCCATCCCAATGGATATGGGTGAGGATGGTAATGACCTTTCAATCCAATCTTGCTGAACAAATCTTCTGCTATGAGGTTGGCCTATGAACTAGAATCAAATAGAGAATCTAACTGTGTATTCTTTACCTATATATTAATATGGAAGAGTTTAGTCATCCTCTTCTCTTCCTTGGGATGGAGGCTACTTAGACTCACCTCCTTTTGCACTGTAGAGTAGATAATATTTTCATCTAAATTTAAGATTATTTATACTTGGTTGCTTGAATCCATGCCTAGCATGTTCTTTGTCTTGTCATATTTCTTACAGTTATTTGGATTCAACTGTGAATGTAGCTTCCAACACTTATCTTCGGCGTGACCATCAATATGCAATGGTTATAGTGGTTGTTTGGATCCTTTCATTGATGTGAAATAGTTGTTGTCTTTTTTTCCTTTACTTTCTACTTCTTCTTTCCCTCCTTGTAAGCATCTTGGTGGTCTTTCTTCTTGGAACCACATGGTTGTCCTTTAATCTTTCCCATATTTTCCATACACTATGCTTGAGCACAAACCTCATCAAGTATCCTAGGTTTAAATAGCATCACTTGCCTCTATAAATGATTGTGTAGACCACCCAAATACTTGAGCAATACATATAGGTTCTTGGAAGATATACCCAATATAATGTCCATTTTTCTAAACTCGTTGGTGTACTCTTGCACACTTTGCCCTTTCTTCTTCCATAAGTAATTTCAATGGATCCACTGATCCTCTTCATACCTAATATGGTATAACTGGGACTTAATGAGGGTTTTAAACACCTCCCACTTAGTTATTGGGTGATTACTCTTTAAGATAAACATCTATGTGTGAATTTCCCATGAATTTTAGGAATGGCCCTCTAACTTAAGTTAGGAAAACGAAATATTTCTCTCTTTTTCTATGTTATGAATATTGAAATAAATTTCTAATTGTTGCAACCATCGATTCAACTTAACAAAATCAATATCTCCTTGATAAGGTTTAATTTCCACTTTTTCTTCGACTTTAAGAAGAGATTGGGAAGAAGTGATGGCACTAGCGCTTGGTCTCTCTTTCTATGGCCCTTTTTTTTAACTCTTTTTTGGGGTCTTCATTATCTCCATATTTCTTGTCTAATCTAGCTTATGAGTTTAAGCCACCAAATACCTCTCAAGTTCCAAAATTATTCTCTAGATCCACCATGAGAATGGCCATGTTGCGAGAGATGTCAATGAGTTATTCTTCTAGCTTTGAAAATATATCTTTTGACTCATCCCATGGATTATTGATATACCCATCCACCATGGCTAGGTTTTTAGACTTTACGCCAATTCTTGGATCTTGCAACTTCCCACAAAAACCCTAAAGAAAACTACTATGATACCAATATGATCTACAAATTACCATGTATATTGCAATGGAACATTTTTTCACAACAAATCTTGCAAGGTTTTGCAATATATTACTATGAAATGCTTTACTTAAAATTCATATTAAATGTTACCCACTTAATGCATGGAAATATTAAAATAGTTGAAACTGAAGTGAAAGAAGCTAAGCAATGAACACCATCCAAACAATGAACAAAAAATGTTCACCAAAAGTAGGAGCTACCCCTAAAATGGGCCCTACAAGAGAATAGCTCCAATTTTTCCACCCAAAGTACCAAAATAGATGACAAATCATACAATGATCCATTGTATATCATTATCTCAAGTCTCCCAAGACATCCCTTCCCTACATCAAAATTTTCTCAATTAATGATATAAATTCTAATAATTAAGTGTAAATGAAAAAGATGAAGATGTTGAAGTTTATCATGCTAAGATCTTAAAAGTGATGGATATGATCCTTGTACCTCATATCAAGGATCATTTAAATCAAGATTTCAAGCTAAGGCTTCTCTAAATGTACTACAAGTTTAATTTTTACTATTTTCAAATCTCTAAACCAAAATAACCCAATAAATTATGGCACTACTACTATTACCCTCTTTTAACAAAGTTATTAAACTAACCCAATAATAGTGTATCACTGCCATTATTACCCTCTTTTAAAAACATTATTTGGCTTTTGAAATAAAAATGAGTTAATACATTGAAGGCAATAAGAAAATGGATAAAGTAAGTTGGTTGGTTTGTAGCAAAAGAAGTATTACCTTGATCTTTGTAGTTGTGATTAAGGTTTACCAAAAGGTTATTGTTAAAATGACATGCAATAGCTAAAAGTCAATCGAAAGTAATTACAATATTGGTGTTAAGCATGTATTCCCTCTTTCTATCACCCATTTTGACATCTATATGAACATAATTGAGCAATAGTTAGAATAGGAAAGGTGCATTGGGATTACTAGGGTTGATAGGGTCGGACTCATTCATCATCCTTCTCTCATGGGATAATGATGTTGTTCTTCTTGTGAAAACTATTGAATACCTTTACTAATCACTCAAAGTTCTTAACAGATTCTCCAAAAAAAAAATGACATTTTCATTAATATTGATAAAATAAAGATTTTGATAATTAAATCCAATAAAAGAATTTATCCTCTTATTTAGAATGATGATAGTACCATTAGGAGGTGTAATCTTACAAATACTTAGATTTCAATAGTCATTTGCACTAGAAACATACTTTCAAGAAAATAATAATTAATCGTAAGGAATCTTACTATGTTCTTAAGAAAAAAAACATTGGTTTTTGACACTTGGATAAGAAAAGGTCCATTTTTCAATGCTTTAATAAATCTAGTGATTCTATATCACTAAAACGTTACATGTAATTTTAAAATCAATGCAACAACCCCATTCTCTTGTAATTTTAGAATCAATGCAACAACCCCATTCTCTTGCTTGATATAAGATGTACTTTAGTGGAATCTAAAATCATGATTATATATTTATAATATAAGTGTAAACAAATTAATTTGAGTAATGATAGACTTCATATTATTTCTTTTGCATGAGCAATGGCTACCACATGTTCAAGGGAATTGAGCTAGATATTGTGATGCTTGGATTAACTATTGGAATATAGAGTAAAATCAAATAATACATCGTTATGAGTTATAAAGTTAAGACCCAAAAACATGAAATCATTAAAATAAGAGGAAGTTAAAATACTACAATTATCAAATCCTAATATGTGTGTGTGTGTGAAAAATGGATGTTGTTATCATTAGGGCCAATGATCACGACCTTGATAATGAACTATCCAGCTAAAACCTAACTGAAAACTACCTTGAGATGAGAATATTTGTAATTTTGTGATATAAACAAGGTTGAGGTTTATAAATTAATATTGACCTCTTCAATCAAATTATGTTTGCACCATTATGAGCTTCAAAAGAAAAATGAACATTGGTAACATTACAACCAATGGTCATGACCTTCATAACAAAACCAAGGATAAACTAACCCAAAAACACCTATGTAAATTTGTAATACAAAAAAGGTTGAGGTTGAGGTTCATAACTTAATTACTATCTAGGCCTCCCAATGTACAAAAAACTATAATGATGATAATCATTATTGTCCATTGAGGCCAACTCTGGTTTATATAACCTTTAAAAAAAATGATAAAGGTTTAATTTTATTTTTTTAACACTTTGTTTCTATAGTAGAAGATATTTAAGAGAATCTTTCATAAATATCCATAGTTTTGGTGAGTTAATAGGTTATGAAGATCATTAGTGTTAGAAATATTTTGAAATTGAGATGTAAAGTGGGTATATTCATGACATTATAAGAGAGTGTTTTTCATCTGCTAGCTCAATTTGAGACCTAGGTCCTCATTGGTGTACAATAAGGGGTTTCTTGTAGTATAGGTGTTGTCATTTTCAATCCCCATAAAGGGGAAGCTCTCACCCAAAGAATTATGCTAAGACATAAAGAGTAGTGCATGGCATCAAACAATATTACTAATGCAATCATTTCCCATCCTAATAACCATACTTAACCAATAACTACCACTATATATCTTTGAACATCAGGCCACAACTTCTTTCTAGAAATTTAGATATAGAACAATGGCATCTAGTTAATCATTGATCAAGCATAAGCACACAACATATAAGGTCTTGTGATAGGGATGAAGGATTAAACATACACAATTTTACTGCAATTGACATCCGTGTAACTTGGGTATGATAAACTATTTGGGACCAAGAAATGAAACAATACACACACATATTCAACTCATTATTCACAGACAAAGATTAGATAAGAACTACCATATCTTTATTACTAAGGGAATTTCATCACATCATAGTTATAAAGTACGTTGAACAACTGCCTATGAAATCCATAGGACTTCATATAATTACTATATTAAAAAATGGAAATACAACATAATGCGCCTTGCCTTAGGACTCAGACATATCAAATACACATGAATATTTTCAAAACATCACGAGGTTACAACATGCTTAGAGTGAGCTCTATACTGGTAGCTAATCTAACTCAAAAAATTCTGATTATCCAAATAGCTAATCCACGGACTAACTAACCAAATTTTGATCTAATCTTAGAGCTCATTTTATACATTCTTCTATTGGGGAGCAATGTCTATTTCTACTATGTTGAGAGTCTTCTCCAATCACTTGTTTGATCCAACTGCCTTGCACACTTCTGGTGCATGCCAACTCTCCACGTAGACTCTCTGTATCAGGGGAAATCTTAATTTCTTGGTCAACTCATCTTCTGGCTGCCCCACATCTTCGTATGCTATTGGAAATAATCATTCAGGGAGATTTTTTGGTGATTCCTTTCTTGATTCTGGAAAGAATCTTCTTGGTTTTTGGTGCAACTGAAAAACTCGGATCGATGCACATTTGGTAGTCTCCATACTTGGCGCGTTACTCACAAAAACAGGTCTGATGTGCACTCAATGGAATTCCTCGTGAATTTCCTTAGGTGGGCACAAAACTATGGAATGAGTGCTAGGACGAGCTATAAGCACTGACTACTTGATTGGATGAGGGATGTGGATAGAAGTGAGGAAGTGAGAGAAGGGGGACGACCAATGGATGTGTGGAGATGTGCAAGCCCCAGAGGTGCAAACAAAGGAGGTAGAGATATGACAAGAGATGAATCCCTATTGCATCAACAAAGGAGATGAAGCATGGTATGGGTTGGACGTTGAGGTGCTTCTTATCAGCAAAGGGGACGAAGCATGGGAACGTTTAGCAGGGGGTAGCAGGTAAGTGAGTAGTGTAGAGGTTCTACCAAAGAGTTGTTGATACCACGTTAATAGGATAAATAAATGGAGTGTGAAAATTAAAGGTGATGGGATAGGAGGTAGGGAACATGTCCCGAGATGGCCGTGAAATTGGGACATGGAAGCAGAGAGTGATGGAAAATTAGAAACAGGGGTGAAGAGAAATAGAGAGAGGGATTGGGACGTGGATAATTTCTTCAAGGAAATCAGGAAGGCTAGGTATTTATATTAGGGAAGGAGGGAGGGGGTCAGTCGAGCAGTTTGATGGAGGTGAAAGAGGAAAGACTACTTAGAAGGATGTGGTGGAATGGTACATCCATAGAGATCCCAATGTCGATTTATCATCTTGAGGATATACCTTGTTGAATGAAGTATCATAACAGAGGTTGTACACATATATTATGGAATGTTCTAGAAGTAGATTGATTTTCCATTTTGATGAGTGTATCTTCCAGGAAATATGTCTGAGACTTGTGTGAATTGCTAGATAGATCACAGGCCTTGTACTTATGTGCCAAGGTCGACCATACTTTCATTTTGGGGATACAGGAAGGCTGACTGAAAGTCCTGTCCACACATGTCACTGAAGATGGGTGACTCTTGGATTGATCGAGCAATCGCCATCCTCTCAATGGTATGGATAATGCGTTATTACCGATGATGCCTAGGGATCCCTTCCCTAATGATCAGATGATCCGTTGATTGTTATTGAAATATGTTGTCAGGAGGAGTTTGTACGTAATGATAATATTTTGTATCGAACAGTGCATGCGCAAGTCTGAATGGATGGGGGCACCACTCACATTGATTTCACACCCCGACTTAATTCGACCTTTTTAGTTAGGGGAATGAGGCAACCCCTAGTGGGTTGTTAGGTGGCCACATGGATATGTCTTCAATCAATGCCGGCATGGGGGCTCAGAAGCAAGTGCGTCTGGTTCTTGTAGTATCCATTGATGCAAGAGTTCATCAATGTTAACATTTATCTCGTCGGGCTCTACGAGATGGGGGTAGAATGGGTGGCATCCAATGAATGAATGTTGGGGGTTTATAAAATTAGTCATTGTATGTAGAGGAATTGCAGGTGGTTGCGAGGATAGTTCACTGAAAAATTTGTGGACTGGTGGTAGAGGGTATGGATGTGGGTGGGCACATCAGGACTTTAAATATTTACGACGTGCACTGCACCTTTTCTTGGCTAACCAACCTCTTATGAAAAGATATGTGATGTGAGGTTTTGTTTCTCTAACTTTGAATTGTTTGCACATTCCCTCTTCCACGATTACCCATTCTCGGTAAGGTTCTCGATGCACGACCCACCATCGCGTAGGGATGCTAACTATCATTGTATCAAGGGTGCATAATCTATGATATTCTGGAATATGTTGCATCCATGCAATTAGCATGTCCACCAACTATAACCCATCATATTGATAAGAGCCAAAGTATTCCACACGCTCTTTTGTTGAGATATGTGCACACCTCCTTGTTGACATCTCGTAAAGATTGTTCTTCCATCTATCCAGGGCATCCTCAGAATCCATGTCATAAGATTTGACACTCCATCTCAATTCCCATCTACAGTGGGGTTGGTGTAGTCCTCCCTGTGCCCCATGACCTTGTAAATATTTTCAATGCTCGAGCTCCGTGCATCCTCATATACAGGCTCATTATAGCGGTCACCCTCATATGGTTCTAGTGGGGTGACCATGTGTAGGGTGTCAGTTTCAAAGGAAATTTGCCTCTTCTTCAAGCTTAACACCACATTATTGTCAAAGCTCCGGTCATTTCCCAACAATGCAGGATATGGATTAGACTCATCCATGATATCAATGACTTCAAAGTCGGCCTTTCTTTTCACTCCTTCGATATTTACTTCTACTTTCTCTAGCCGACCTATGGGATAGATCTTGTATTGATTGGTTAACTAAAGCTGGATGGGAAACCAGACCAAATTAGGCTTACCCATCACTTCTCAAAACTTCTTGGGTAAAATGTTTACCTCGAATCCCAGGTCCAACATGAATATATCCATTTCGTACCTGCCAAGCTCTGTTGTCATATTAAACTCTCGACCGGTGCACATTTGCATGTTGAAATGGAAGACATCCCTTTCTGGCAATGAAGTTGATATGGTGGTCTCCTCTCCTTGTTCTTTCATGCAAGAAGTTAACATTTGGGTCAACTTACTTACAGCTTATGGATCTTTAAGAAATCACAAACAATAGTGTAAGAAGGTATTGACCTGATCTTCAATTTCTTCCAAGTGACCTAGGTCATGCAAGGATTCTTTGCACGTTGTGCATTAAAACTCCTCCTGTCGTTGTTATTCATAAGATTTTTCCTCATCCCATTGCAATGTAGTCTGTGTATGTACTTATTCTATCAATATTTTGGTTCTGCATTTTATTTCCTCACGCACATGAGCCTCCTCCAAATATCTTTTTGTTGTGTGGATGAGCTTCTTTTAACGACCTCTACGTCACTCGCTGCACCTCTTCGTGGATTTGTGCTTCCTCTAATGACCTTTGTGTCTCCCTCTCAATTCCTCTTAGATTTTTTCCTCTTCAAGAGACCTTTGAGTCGTGTGTTGCAGCTCCTCACACACTCTTTTTTCTTCAAGGGTTTTTTGTGCCTCACGGAGAAACTGCTTCTGCTAAGCAACATCAAAATTAGGATGGGGATGGGGTTCCTTCTTAATATTCATGTCTAGTTTTTTTCCCAATCCTTCACCATGCTCAAAGTATACTCTTGTCTTCACCCCTCCACAGGTTAATAACTGAACATCTGCTTCCATGTTCTTCTTCGTGTTTTCGCATGGCTCGACATGCACCGTGTTACAGTTAGTCTTCTTGTTCTCCCACTTCTTCAGTAAGTCAGGACAGTCCTCAATTACATGTTTAGGATTATAACAATATGCATAGAGCATGCACAATTTAGTGAAAAATTGTGAGACATGACCGATATCATCGCAATTGAAACATGTGGGGGGGTGCACCGCCTCCTCCGCCATATCTGTAGCTATGACCACACCCATATCCACCTCAAGGTTCTCCTTGATATTCACCTATGTTGGCACCACCGCGCTCACCATCCTTTTTCTCCTCATGTACCCATAATGCATCCCAAGTTTTGTCTTGCATTAATTGGAGGGAGTGAAAACTATTGACATCATTGTTGACATATTTAAATAACTCACATAATGGGGTGTGAGTTGGTGTTTGATACTTTTTTAATGTGGGAAAATAGGGTGGCACATGGCCCCATTGTATACATATTTCAAACCTTTCTAACTGTCCATATGGAAATGGACTTGGTGTGTCTGTCACCACATAATTCAGAAGGACCGAGCACTCGTCTCGACGATGTAGATTTGAACGACATGTAGTACACCATACATTCTCATGCATCACTTTAGTCTTGGACATATCTTGCAGCTATATTGTTAGGTTGGCCAGTTGCAAATGAAACTGTGCCAACCCGATCGATGTCTCTACACCTCTAGGTGTAGCTTCCAAGCACATTGCAATATCGAATGCCTCGGACTGAATCATCACCTTTTGTTGGGTGAGCGGGACTTGGATATGAGGGAGAAACCCCACAATGAACCACTCTTTGTGTTGCATGTCCTGGATCTGGAACATCAGCCTATCCAACAATATTTTGAACCGATGGTCATAATCCCAAACAATTTCTTCTTCCTTCTGTATGATCTCCTTGATTTTTGTAATGCATTAGGATTCTAACTTCAACTTTTGAAACTCCCGAAGTAGATCTTGATTGATCTTGGCCAGGAACCTCCCCTGTCCCACTGGTGCAATAGCCTTATACTTCATGTACCATGTCAGGGCCGTATCCCTGAACTGATCCGGATTATTTTTAGAACGAAATAAAAGCAAAGAAATTACAATGAAATACTTATGAAAATTTCCAGAAACATAGAAATACAACAATACTTGATTTCTATTAATGAAAGAATTGTAAAGAGACTGTAAAAATACAGAGTGAAAGACTCACTAGAGTGGTGGCATCTTTATCTCTGAGAAGAGATGTGATGGCTACACTTTGACAAGAGATGATAAACATGAATGCCAAAACCCTAGACATCCAAAAAACTAACTCTAGGAGATGAAACACCAAAATTCATGTGGACCCCGTTTGGGTAAGTTATTACATTAACTTCCTGGGGTCGTAACTTTGTCATAAAATCTCCGTTTTAGGCATGCGATAGCCTGTTGGAAAGGTATTTTCAAGAACTACGCATTATGTTGTCAAACTCTGACTCTGTCTATAGTTTGATTGTGGCACACCAAGAAAACACTATTTAGGGCCCCAAAACGTCCCTAGAAGTACATAAAGATGTGCTGACATGAAAACATATAAAATAAGCCAGTTGGATTAGGTGGGAGGCCACCAATATCCACTTGGAATATGTGTAGGGCTTCATATATCCTCGAAAGTGTAGAACCCACAATTACAAAGAAGTATAGAAGAATGTGTTGAACTGAAAACTGACAAGCGGAGCCAGTTGGAAGAGGTGGGTGGCCACCAATATCCCTTAGGAAGCAATGGTATCCATTGCGTTGAGTGCCCAAGGAAGAGGGGAAATCATTTTCTGAATCTGAATCTTGGTGAGCTACATGCCTTGTTGGATAATTTGCGTTGTTTGTTCTGTGGAAGACTATCACAAACCTATTGATGGCGCGTGATAGCCCGTTGGAAAGGTATTTTCGAGAACTACGAATTATGTCATCAAACTCTGACTTTGATTACAATTTGACTATGGCACGCCAAGAAAAAAATGTTTAGGGCCCCCAAATGGACCTGGAAGTACAAAAAGATGTGTTGACATGAAAAAATATCAAATAAGCCAGCTGGATTAGGTGGGATGCCACCCGTATCCACCTGGAATATGTGTAGGGATTCAGATAGCGTCAGAAGTGTAGAACCCACAATTACAAAGAAGTACAAAATAACGCGATGAACTAAAAACTGACAAGAGGAGCCAGTTGGAAGAGGTGAGTGGCCACCAATATCCACCTGGATCATGAACATAGTCTCTAGTTGCACAATCTTAGTTGTGTCATCTATAACTCTCTTTACAAACTAGATTGCTTCATAGGTGAATCCGTGTTTCTATGCATCATCCTTACCCGTTCCATGGAACACATGCAACCTCAAGGTACTATCTTTATTTTCCATCTTCGAACTAGAACTAGTTCCTCTTCTCTGACTGCTATTGACTTAATCTTTCCACACCACTATCGCTTGGGGAAATGTATTGCTGACTTCACCTTATTATTTACTTGTTTCGTCTCTTCTGTCTTCTTATTCTCTTTCTTAGACTCCAATCTATTCACTATCTGTTGTGTTTTCTTCTTGATTAAAAATGCACAAGGGGGGTGGAAAAAAGGGGGGGTAAGTCCATCTTGTTCTAAAACTTCTTATGAGGTGCCCCAAAGAGATATCTACTTGTAGCCATGAAATACCATCTAATAATATAAACTTGTCTCCCCCACCACTAGTGGAGCCTCCATCTTCCTTTTCTTTTGGTGCACCAATAATATGTGCCCTCCCTTCCTGACCTGATTGTGCACCAAAAACGTGCGCTCCTGCCTCTGGGATGATCCATGCACTACCACTGCATGCTTCATCTCCCGATCCAATTTGTGCATTACCACCTTTCGCATAATCGCCCTCTCCACTCAACACATGACTTCTCTGCATATCATCCTCTCTCCTGCTCAACGTACTTCTACTATGATGAGTATTTTTATCGTGCAAAATGTAGTTTGAAAAAATCCCGACCCAATCCATTAAATGACAATAATGGTGGGAGAGCTCACCCATTGTCACCTCCGATAAACCCTACCTCGCTTATGTGAAGGAAGAATCCAATACAAGGGGGATTCCTGGGTGACCCTAGGGGGGAAATGAAGTGGAAATTGAGAGTATCTAAGTTAAACCCCTATAGGTCAAGATAATAAGTGATAAATGGCTTGATAATGAGTCTCAAAGATGGTTTAGGATTTCCAAATGCTTGAGTACCCGCGGAATATGTTTGTACCTTCCCGAGACACAAGAAGGAACATATATACAAGCTCAAAGTTAAGTGGACAAGTAATTTAAGTTTGATGTCCCTAATCGCAGAAGTAAACAAGAATATATATCAGCAAGGAAAAAAACTAACTACTATAGATTTAAACACTTAAACCATCAAAGATTGGTTGAGAAATGAAGCACAAAACATGTAGAAAAATTCCCAACACTTTTAACACAAACTTTAGTGGTATTAGAGGGATGTTATAAAAAGTTTTCTGAGTATATTTTCAACATCCAAGTGTCTGTAGAAATTATTTTCTACAACATAATATTTCAACCCACAAAACAAGCAAGTAAACCACCCAAAAAATGCGTTGAAACTAGTAGATTATAGGGGCAGTTTATTAGCAACTTTTGACGGTTGAAAAGTGAGTTATGATTAAAGTAAAGAGAAGTTTGTTGCATCCCTAATGGATGTAGCTTAAATTTACTATAGAAGCAACAGATACTTGGAGAATTGAGATTCCCTAGTGGGCCAAGCAAGCCTTAAGCACAAGCAAACGTTTCCAACTTAGACAATTACAATATCTTGTGTTTTCACATATCCCAATGCAATAATTTGGTTTCTCTAATGCAAGAAGATTAGTGCCTTTAACTATTGGGTTGTGGAGTATAAAAAATTAAAGAGCTTTTTGAGCTACTTCCTTGGAGGTTCAATCCCTTTTACTCCCCAAGGCAAGCTAAGCTAGCTAGGAAAAACCCTAGGAGGGTGTAAACCCTTTTAATCCTCCTAGGAATTCCTTATGCAACAAAGTATTTCAAGACAAACATAATGGACTTAGTGGGGTTGTATGCACTTATACTCCCAAAAATATTAATCAAATTAACCTTGAAACCAATAAATGAAGCAATAGTAACAAAGATTCCTTACCTAGTCCAAGCATTAACAAGATAAACCTCTTTTCAACCAAGGAAATCCACCACAGATCAAGAAATGGACCTCCACTAGAGATAGTGCATCATCCATCCATCCAATAGCCAAATAAAAACCATTACTAGAGCAAGTTACAAGAGAGATATGTAAAAAAATGCCCAAGTAGGGCGCAAATTTCAGCCAATGAGTCTCTTCTCCAAAAAAAGTTATATTCAAATGATAAGAGTTTGATCTCTATTTATACTAATCCTCTAAAAACAAATTGTCCACTTAATTTTAGGTTAAACCAAAAATTGATGGGTCAACAACCCTTACTTTTCCCCTTTACAATCTAAATTCAAATTAAAAATTAAAAAAATGCACAATAGAAGCCCTAGT
The DNA here is from genome assembly GCA_009831015.1 of Picea engelmannii. Lineage (NCBI taxonomy): Eukaryota > Viridiplantae > Streptophyta > Pinopsida > Pinales > Pinaceae > Picea > Picea engelmannii. The sequence continues at coordinate 383,852 of ML779142.1, read as the reverse complement.
GTGACATCATCCCTCTTCTAGGGTGATTTTTTCACACTTTTTGCAAGTCATTGGAGTGGAAAGTGGAAGACGTTGGGCCTTCTAGGGCATCCCTCTCATGCACTAGATATTCCTCCTCCAAGCCAAGGATTCTCCCATCAAAACGTGCCAATTGTCAAGCAACAACAACACCACCACCACAACCCTAGCCCTAGGGTGATGTCAAGCTCCTCAAAAGTGACATTTTAGCCTCAAGAGAAAATCGTTGGGGTAGAAAAGGGATGGGTTAGGTAGTTAGAGGTGTCTCCTTAGGCATCCAAAGGCTATCATTTTCGTCTGGTGTATGGGCCATGGTATCCAACCTGTGGGATTCAAGCCCCAAGGAAGCCCAAGCTAGGCTTGTTCTTCCAAATCTGTCCACCAACTAGGTCCTGCAAATACAATGAATACACCCTCCAAGGATATCAAGTAAATGCATCATGATAAGTACATCAATTCAATAAAATATCCATATAAAAATGCACAATAAAAACTACCTCATCAAAATAAACAGGTGCTCAAAGACCCTATGTAATTTGCCAAGTTTGGGTATGGGAGGGTTGACAAAGCAACCTATTGGGTGAATTGTACCTCAATTTTAGGAGTGTTTCCCAAGCACGCCCCTCTCTAAGACATGTGGATAAACTGACATGGATGGGGGAAAGATTTTTGGGCATGGGTTTCATGACATACACGGGACCCTAGTATCTCATTTATGGGTGCCTTTGTAGATGGCGTGATGCACCTTTATTTTCAATGCAACCTTTTTCCAAGCCCATTTATTTCCTTTTGTTATGTTAATATGTTTCCAGATTGAAGTCAAGGTGGGGCTTCTACCTAAGCATGAAAAACAATTCCCACCTTGACTCTACCCTGGTCACATCATGCTTCCCCAAGTTGAAGACATGTGTGGAGCTTCTACCTAAGCATGAAAAATAGTGCCCACACATGCTCCACCTTGGTTGTCATTTTGTATTAGTTATTTTTTATGGGTCCCATCAATTTCTTATGAGCGACATTTTATTTTCCTCGGGATCCTTGGGTGAGCATATATAAGGTTCATGATTGGATTTTATTGTTTTCCAACTACAATCCTCTAGGCCTTCATCCCCTTCTTCCCATGAAATGAGGGACAACCCCTTCTTGGGTCAGTACACCCTAAAATACAAAAAGGTAAGGAGATGAGGGGATGAAGTGTTCAAAGTGACAAGTATGGTCGGGAATGGCACGAAGATTCATCAAGAGGAATTCACAGTAGGAAACCTATCCCTAATGGTGACCCACTTACTAGGGCGCAATTTCAACCACCAAAGTGAAACAAGGCAAAGAGCATAATTTCCAACCAAATGTTACATAATCAAAAGTAGTTATAGATGAAACAAACTCAAATTCCTCAAATATTGAAATGACACTCACCATGATACCTGGATTGTACCTCATGGAGCAAGACCCAATGTCTTCTGGAAGCCAACTAATGTGGTGGATACCGTCATGATGAGCCTAGAACTATGGTGGTGAGGTGGGTATTTGTCTATGCAAGTGGACACTGTTGGTCAAGATGTCTCTCGACACTCCATGTCTGCAACCTGAGGGCCTCAAGACATCATCTCCTCAGTTATCCCTAGGAATTGTGAATAACAAGTACCAAATTATCTTCTGATTAGTTCCTCATTGTTCTGCACGACAACTTATCTTCTTGTCAGCGTGTAACCTTGCAACGCTTCCTCCACCAAGTCTATAGGAACACCACAAATTTCACTTGCACACCACACATGTGCACTCTCTTCTATCTTAAGGTTGCGACATACCGCAACAACCAAAGAGTACATGATTCATAACCTAGGGCCTCACTACCACTATTTTCACTACTGGTATCTTCGACGCCAAGCATATCCTCGCCCGTGCTCCACTCTGGTACAAGATCCTCTCCCACACCTCTACCTGGTGTGATTTTCCTCTTCATCCTGGGCCCAAAACCCCACTACGCACCCTTGGATAACTCTTCTCTATTCCTCTGCTCAACTTTCTCTCCCATCTCATCTCTTCTTGCATATCTCTCGACACTTTTTCTCCTCTACTATTCTGGGTCCATTCCATACCTCACCTCATCTTGAAAATTTATGGATCCTCCTTATCAGACCCATTCTCTCTCTTTTTTGACTTTCCTCCATCTTTGCAAACCCCCCCCCTCCCCGTGCTAGGGGGTTTAATAAACCATTCTATCGGGCTCCATGCACATCATTCTTCTTTCTACGAATAACATCTTGATCCAAAGTGGAATTTCTTCTAGCATTCGCTTCCTTGGACCTTCTTCGAAATTTCTTTCAGGCTCATTGAAAGAATCATATATTCTATATCTAAATCAATAATGTAGTCTTCCTTCACTCGATTGAACCAAAAATAAATAGCCCGAGTCCACATGTTATTGAGAACCTTCAATCTATCAAACTTGTCTTGATCCAAAGTGGAATTTCTTCTAGCATCCACTTCCTTGGACCTTCTTCAAACTTTCTTTCATCCTCGCTGAAAGAATCACTATATTCTATAACAAACTCAATAATTTAGCCTTCCTTCACTTGAGCGAACCAAAAATCAATAGCCCGAGTCCACTTGTTATCAAGCACCTTCGATCTATCAAGCTTGGCTTGATCCCAAACTATTGGCTCCAATGGTAACACAACTGAATTGACTTCAACTTGTCTCTTTAACCATTCATGCAACATACATGTAAATTTCACGAAGAAGAGCTCATGCATATTTGAGTAAAGATATATTCCTTTCCATTCCTTCGTGTTCACCCACAATCCTTGTGTCTCTCGCAGGGAAAACTCATCCTCTTTTAATTTTATCCAGTCTTTAATCTCCTCCTTAGAAGGATTCCATTTCATTTTTCTTTTCCTTCATCGATCTCAACAAGACTTCAGGTCCTGACAACGAAACCATTTGTTGGGTTTTCCTTCGGTCCATGCTTGCACACACCCATCCTTCTTAATGTTGCAGGGTTTTATACCCAGGGTTCATTCAAATCTTTCCAACAAAACCCCAAAGTACCAACATATTAATCCTCGACCAAGGTCAAGGAAGGTCTCACCAGAGATGCATAGAGGATCACAAAGACCATAAGGTCTTGTGATAGGGATGAGGGATTAAACATATGAAACATTACTGCAACTGGAATCCATGTAACTTAGGTATGATAAACTATTTGGGACTAAGAAATGAAACAATACACACACATATTCAACTCATTCATCATAGACACAAATTAAATCAGAATTGCCATATATTTATTATTGAGGGAATTTCATCACTTCAGAGTTATACAATGTGCTAAATAATTTACTATGAAATCCATATAACTTCATATCAATACTATATAAAACAATGGAAATACAACATATGCGCCATGCACCTTTCCTTAGGACTCAGACATATCAAATACATAGGAATATATTCAAAACATCACATTATTACAACGGGATCAGAGTGAGCTCAATACTGGTAGCTAAGCTAACTCAAAACTTGTTGACTAGCGAGATAGCCAATCCATAGACTAACTAACCAATTTTCGATCTGAACTTAGAGCTCCTTTTTATATCTTCAACTGTTGGGGAGCGTTGTCTCTTTCTGCTCTACTGAGATTATTCTCCAATCACTTGTCTGATCCAACTTCCTCACACGCTTCTAGTGCTTATCAATGCTTCACGTAGAATCTTTGTATTAGGGGCAATCTTAACTTCTTGTCCAACTCATCTTCTGGTTTCCCCACGTCTTCATATGATGCTGGCAATAATTGTTTAGGGAGATTTCTCAGTGATTCCTTTCTTGATTCTGACGAACATCTTCTTGGTTTCCATCACAACTGACAAAACTCGAATCAACGCACATTTGGTGGTATTTATACTTGGCAAGTTACTGAAAAAACTAGGTCTGATGCGTACTCTATGGAATTCCTCACACATTTCCTTAGGTGCACACAAAACTATGGAATGAGCGTGCACAACACTAAACCCAAAAATTTGGGTTCCAACAAGTAGCATTCTAGATTTCACATTGCATGGTTGCAACCTTAAGTTTCCCTTTCACCTCTTTAGCTAAATGAGCAATTGAGCCAATGGTTTTCATGATCTACAATTTGTTTACCTTAATGTTGGATTTATCTATTTCTAGTGACTCTTGTAAGGCATGTTTGCACTCCCTTATATGTGTGACTACTTGTTGTATATTATCTACCATACACGCTAAAGGGTCTTCTAGTGCTAAATTTTCAATAAATGGGTCCTCCTCATGTAATGTCAATGACATATGAATGAAACGTGTTCTGACAACTTCAATTTCATCATCCATGGATTCTTTATTGTGGCATCATGTATTGTGTTCATGGTCTTTGTCATCCAATTGCACTTGCAATTGTTTATTTTATGTTATTAGATAGTCATTGTCTCACTCAACTAGGAGAAGATGCTAAACAAGTTCATTACCAAAAACATATTGTTTTTGGAGAAATTACTCAGTAGGAGGCCTACATATAATGGTTGAGATGCCCATGAATGTAAAGAAATATACAAGTTAATTTGGGCCAAAGGTGCTTCATTGTTTACCAAAGACTCTATATTACTATGTGCCTTAGTGTATTCATGCTTTGTACTTGTGCTGAAGTGAATAATTGCCTTCCTAATTCATTCATGTACATACACTATTATGTACTATAAAATGTCAAAAAATTGTTGACATCCCTTCATCAAATTTTTCTCATATTCTTGATCTTAGGCGACTTGAGTGATCATATGGATTATTGTTGCATGATCCATGTGAAAAAATAGAACCCTATGTGAATTGGCTAGTTATGGTGATGGAATTGGTTTAGATAATTATAAAGTTTTTCATTGATCCTGGAGCACATCCTCCATATCTTCATCCACGTCCTCCATATCTTCATCTTTATGTTCTTCTTATTTTGATTCCTAGTTAAACCCTACAACTAGGTCTAGCCTTGGTTCCTAACCTCTTCAAGATATATATAATTGTCACTTGTTTCGACGAGCATGTGTTGAGCCTATGTGCTTGATATTTCTTGGTTTTGTTTCCCTGGATCATGACTCTCATATTGGCCATGGATTTCACTTACCTTTTGTTTGCGTTGGGTCTTCTGACCTTCATTGGTGTAGAGGATCCATCTCAATAGTATTCCTATGAATTGGAGCATTTGGTTCCTCATCATCATGACCATTAATAATAAATTTCAAAGTGACTTCCTTCTTAATATGTGGAAAATTTGTTAACAATGGAACAATGAGTTTGGTACTAGAGCTTACCAAATGCACAGGGGATTCGCCTTATTGAACAATATCTTATCAAATTCATTCATAAAAGGGGGTTTTTAAATTGTGAAAAATAGAGTCAAGATGTTGTAGGTATTGGGGGGGAGGGTATGTGGGGCAGGGGGGGTTTATAGGTATTGGGAGGTATAAAAAGGGATGTTTGGTAAAAATAGGGGATATCTAGTAAAATTAGTGGTTTTTTTATTGGAAAGATGTATTGGGAGGGGGGTTCAACAAAAGTATTTTGGGAGGAATTTATCAATATCTAGTGAAATTAGAATTATTATTTAATACCCCACGAATGCATGTGCCATGTCATAGGTTCACTAAGTGGATACTCTGTGACCAAATTTGGTTGCAATGTATTACTTCCTTCTATCTCTAGGATACTAACATAGAGGTATTTTACCGTCTAATCCATCTCCTGCGCATTTTTTATTGGTCAGTCAGTCCTTTTTTAGGGTAGGTGGGTACAAGGATTATTTATTCAAGTTTGGGATAACAATTGTACTAGTTCTATAACCCATTACCATATCTCCTTAATGGTCCATGACTTCTTAACCATCATGATGATACAGGGAATGGGGAAGCGTGGCTTGACTATAATTGTAGCCCCAAAATTTGAACCCTTCTCTGTGACTAAACATGCTAGTGGTATTGGTTATACATCCTTTATTTTCCTTGTCCAAATGGGTGTTCGTTGCAAGGATAGTAGCTCATGATATAGAATTAGAACTCTATTTATCATCTATTTTCTACAACTTCCTTTTACAGAAAAAGAAGAAACTCCCTTGTTTTGATGTGACTATTGTGATGTTACACCAAATTTCCACTTCTTCTTTGGTAGTTGTTTCCATAAGAATAAAATGTAGTGGGTTCACTTCTATATAGTCCCCATATTCCATGATGGGCCTCACATAGTTTTTATCCCTCAACTTCAAATTTTAACCATTTTCAATAATCATCAATTATCCTTTTTGGGAATCATAAATGAAATTAAGTTGCTTTCACCATTCTATTATACCAAGTCATGAATTCTTTGAGGTCACATTTTCCCCTCTTTTGTTTACTCATAACCTAACATGCAAGTATATGGGTTGCCATTCAAAAGAGTATGGATTTGATTCAAGCAATATCTACTTCTTATGGCCCTTAAGTGTCCCATTTCAAGTGTACACATATTCTTCCTAGAAGTTCTTGGCTCTTTATTTGGCTAAAAGGCTATGTGGACCTCTTATCCATCTATGTAAAGGCCCAATATATCTCATACATTCTCAATAAAAAAAAGGTAAAGTTGATAGAGCAACAATTTACCCTAGTGCACCCTACTCATCCAAATATTTATGCACCACTGCATAGGTTGTGTAGAGTCGAAGGTTGTAATGTTCAACATGTTTAGGAGAGAAGAGAGTTACAGTGCTTGAACCTTGTCGATGATTTACATCCTAGTCACTACTATGCTAAGTTGAACCTCATGCATGTAGTAGGTTTCTTGGAGTTCTGGAAAGAACTCTTCATTAGTAAATTTGTGCTCAACTATCAACATATACTCCAACTTCCTTTCGAATACTTTGCACTGATGGACTCTTGCATTGATTGGATCCTCTTGTATAGCCTCATTCAACTCGAGTGTGGAGAAAACATTTATCATCCCCATGATTTGTATTGTCTTGGTTATCTTTCGGTATATATAATTGGTAAACATTGAATTATCTATTGGACCTTTCCCTATTGGTCTCTAGCCTTGCACGATGCTCTTTATAATAAAATGTGCCCCGATGCTTATCTATCTACAATGTGCACCACTGACTAAATTTTTATTTTATTTTATATAATTTCTAATTTAAATTAAGCGGTGTTGTTGACATGAAAATATGCACCGGTGCTCTACCTATGTACAGAGAGAACCATTAACCGTGAAGGTGTTTAAAAAGAACCCGACATCAATAGACCATTTTGGGATCCATTGCAATGAGTGGCTCCATTGCAATGGATAGGAAACACCCCATATATAAATAAACAAACCCTATAAAAAATATCCCTAAAAAAAATTCTCCTTATGAAATATAGAAAGGGGAAGAAAGAAAAAAAATGAGGAAATTAGGGCTTCTAATACTGAAGGTAACTATGAAACTCTTTTTTTTTGTTTGGGAATGAATTGAAAATTGCTTGAATCAAGTAGGGTAAATATTAAGATGATTAATAGAATGAAATCATATACTTGCAATTTCTCCTATGCATATTTGCATGTGATCTACGATAATCCCTTTCGAATTTGGCTCTTCAAACAAATCCCACCCACTCTGAAATCTTTGTTGGTAAATATCTCTTGCACAAATATCCCCTCTAAATTTTGGTAAAAGAATGAAATAATGAATAGGGTTTTTATTTATAAATACAAATACTGAAATTCCCGCTCATTTTTTCATTGTATATTTCAGCACGTTGATGATAAATGCATGCACTATTTTTTCCGTAACTTACTTTTTTGGTGCACTATACAGTGAGTAGTGCACCGGTGCGGTGTGTACGTATAAAACACCGACTCATTTTTTCATAATAAATTTCAACACATCGATAGTAAGCGTGCACTATTTTTTCTAACTTGCTTCAATCGGTGCGCTATACAGTTTGTACTACACCGATGTGATGTGTAAACACTGACACATAGACAAACAATTTAATTTCCAAAATCCAAATGGAAACATCCACATTTAAATTTTGCGGAAGAAGTAACGAAGGTCAGTCTTTGGTGCTTCTCGCAATTTAAAGCACCAATGCATTTGTTTTATAACAACGTACCGGGGCGTCCTTATATGATTAAGCACACTATTAATTTATAAAAGTTTTTTGAAATTCTATTTAAAGTTAGATTGTTCTATGCTTCCTAAGATGATGGTTTTGGCTCAAATGCAGGAAAACAAGAATTATAATATCAAATGCAATTCTTCATATTCCAACTCATTCCATATCATTGCAAGTCCTTCAAGTTCTCTCAGACTGATTGCAATACGTCTATATTTTATTTTATCTATATTACACTGTGAATTGGATCTATTTTATGTAGACACCTTGTAGAGAATCAGAAAAAGATGATTGAATAATTGGATTTTTGGATTTTCAATGGAAATACTGTAAATGTGTTGCTTAATCTGAATTTTTTTATTATAAAGTGGTTGGTTGCAAGTTTATTATTAAGAAAATAATTTCCATGCTTATAATAAATGTTTGGTATAATGTTTGAAAATATTAAATGCATTGTGTTACTGATATTATCAATGTAATATTCAATATTTTTACAATCTGGATTCTGATGATGAGCAACCATTCTAACATCTATCGTTGCACCCTACTACGATTTCAAGTCACGAACTTGTTTTTAAACAATCACAGCTCAAAGAGGAAGAATACCGAGAATGGTTGAATCAAACACCTATTCAATTTCTACATCTCAAGTGACCAATTCAAAACCTCTATAGAAACACTAGTTATTCACATGTTGGGGATGAAGGCAATGATATAGAGGTTGGTATGGATGATTTCTTATGGGATATCCAAGCCATGGAGGGAATGTTGTTACATGCATTCCAACAAAATGAACTAGGGGATGACGTTGATGTCGTAGACACCTTCTTCGAAAGCTTGAAATTTGCTTCCACCCCCTCTCTTTGGATGAAAAGGGTCAAGGTCTACCCAAATAGGGACAATAATTTTACTGTATAACTTAAAATTTATGTATGGTATGTCAGACGTGTGTTTATCGATAATTTTGAGGTAACTAACCATTAAGTCCCCTAATTTTTTAAGGAATCTTGTCACACAATGAAGGAAGAAAACGGTTGATTTTATTCATGCTTAATGATAGTGTACATTTATGTTTCTCACTAATTGTAGGTTACTCAAATATAAGATACTTCCAAATGATAATTGTTTCCTGGTAGTTTCACAGAGGAAAATAAAATGTTGAAAATGTTGGGTGTTGAGTACATATCATACCACACATGTCTGAATGATTTTATTCTATCCAAAAATGAATATGTGAACAAAGAGATATGTCAATAATGTGGGCATAAGAAGTACCATAAATAAATAAAAAAGGGTAAGGCACATGGTCCTCATCATACGATATTGAGGCACATTCATATAATTCCAAGGATTCAAAGGCTCTTTCATTGCAAACAATTAGCCATGTTGCATGGGTGGCATGCCTCATATAGAAGTGAACTAGGATTTATGTAAATTCCAACAGATTCAATAGCCATGAAGCATATAGAAGATACATGTCCCAATAAATTCAAGGATGAATTACAAAGCCTACGATTAAGAACAACCATGGATGGAGTTAACCTGTATACACCAACTATTATGTTTGACCAGTGGTAGTCATCCATAACAATATACCCCCATGGTTTTCCATGAAGACTAAACATCTTATGTTATCTCTTATAGTCCCAGGTAGAATACGAGTGAAGAGAATGGATACAGTCTACCTCCAATCATTGATCGATGAATTTAAGAAATTATGGGAAGGGATACTTGTATATGATGTATCAAAACCCATCCCAATGGAGATGTATTTTACATTGTATGGCATATGTGCATACACCATGCATGATTATCCAGGACTAGGAGTTTTCTCTGGTAAGTATGTTGTTGATTTGTTTATATTTGTAATGTTATTTAGCATACTTCATTTGGTGAAACTATATTTTGACACTAACGTGCTCTATATACAATAATACCGTAGGTCTTGTAACAAAAGGGTATCATGGATGTAGATGTTGTGTAACTTTTATAAAGGCTAGGTGGTCCAACCACCTACGAAAGTCAATGTATGACTGCTCGAGGGTATTCCTCCCAGAAGACCACCCTTATAGAAGAGTTGCATATTATTTCAATAGTAAAATAGAGAGAACCCAGATACATGAAATAATGTGATCAACATATTAGATTAGGGAATATGACAGAGAGAAGGAGAAGGAAATGGTAGAACTGTTTGATTCAAATGGGGAATCTATATTCGATGATCTTGATTTTTTTGACACCTATGTTGAGAAAATTTCCATTGGGATGAAAAGGAAATTTGTATTTTATGAGCTTCCATATTGGGTGCATCTTAATATTGGTCACTTACTAGATCCCATGCATATATTCAAAAATGTTTCAACTTCTTTATGGAGGCACATATTATCGAATAAAAGTGACACATTAGCTGTTAGGAGAGATATTATTTCTTAGAATACTAAAAACAGATATTGGCCAAGAAAAGAAACTAAAGGAGAGGCTAGTCCCTCTTGATCTTTTAAAGAAGTTGAATGGATTTTGAAGAAATATGATCTTTCTATGGATAAGGATGTTATATTGGGTGTGAAGGAACCTTCTTTATATGGGTCGACTCTACGAGGTTGCTTCCCTATAGAAGGGAAATTTTCAAGGTTGAAATCACATGACCATCTAAACCTTCTAAGGGTATATATGTTGAATACATTATTCTTCTTCTACAGTCGGTAAAAAAATGTTATGCACTCATATTTTTATGGCAATTAATGAAGTGTGTGTCTATTTTGTAGTGTCATTATCCTTTTCTCATGCGTGGTTGTGTGAACCATGAATTCCCCTAGGACCTACTACGTTCCATATCAAAATTATCTGCATTTGTATATTGGATCACATCAAAGGAGATTCATATGGCTAGAATTCCATGGTGGCGTCGAGAGATAGTTGAGATTGTTTGTATGTTTTAGAAGGAACTTCCCATGAGTTTTATGGAGTTGCAAGTCCATATTCTAATTCACCTACTTGATGAGGTTGAATTATTTTGGATTCTCTCATGTCATTAGATTTTCTCCTTAGAGAGTTACATGAAAAAATTGAAGGGGTTTGTTTGACAAAGGGAGAAACTAGAAGGCTCTATGGTAGAGGGGTACATAGTATACAAGTCATTCTATTATGCCAGTGAGTACATCAAACAAATTGATGAAACACCAAGGGTAGTGGTTTGGGACAACCAACAAGATGAGGAATAAATGGAAGGGGAGCTTCTCCAAATGAATGAAAAAAGACGCTTGATAAAGAGTAAACCACTTATATTTTGTCAATTTAGTATAGAGAAATTGTTTACACTAAAGTTGATAATATATATGCGATCTCATGTTATGCATTTTAAATTCTTGTATACATCAACAAATTTAGAAATTGATGCCATCAATAAATTCATTCTTTAAGTTGATAATATTTATTTGATCTCATGCTATTCATTTTTAATTATCGTATACATCAAGAAATTTATAAATCAATGTCATCAATAAATTTGTTCTTTACAATGTGGAGGAAATGTGACCATGGGTTGCATTGTATGAAAAGAAAATAAGAGAATGGTACAGTGACAAGAAAACATTCATACAGTTGAATGGTAGAAGCATGCTTTATCCTGATCATTTAAAAGAAAATATGCAAAAAATATGTTACAATAGTTGGGTGGTTGACCAGATACAAGAGAAATATGTGGTGTTCGATCGTAACCATGTGGATAAGATATCGATGCACTAAAAATATGGATCAGGTGCAACAACTCTGTAATAACCTCTCTAAGTACCACATTCAATTTATAATATTTCACATTTTGATTGTAAAATGTATTATGTTTTTATTAATGCTTGGGTTATTAGACACATGACACCATCCTTTGTTCCCATTTTTATAGGTTCATTTGTTCCCATCTATGTAGGCATATGGACATAATTTTTGCATTGAGTATACTGATGATGGAAACACCACATAAAGTTACGGAGCAGAGGTTGAGTTCGACCAATCTAGTTGTGCCAGTCATCATGATCAAAACCTAATAGAGGGGAAGTTAGGTTACATTGGAAAGATACAAGAGATCATGCAAGTGGACTTCTCATCTTTTCAATGTGTTATCGTTTGTTGCAATTGGTGGGATACCTTCAATCGAAGAAATGTAAAGGAAGATCATGATAATGGGCTAATATGTATTAACTCTAAAAAATGTAGGTTGAAACTAAGGATCCTTATGTTTTCCCAAAACATTGCAACCAAGTGTTTTTTACCCATATGTGTTGGGTGGGGATTGGTGGTTTGTACTAAGACATGATCCGAGATCTAAACATATTTTTTAGAACAATAATGTTATAATGCCAAGCGAGGAATATAATAAGTGTGATGGCAACGAAGACTGATATGTAAATGCTTTGTTTCGACATTTATATCGTGGATGTGTCATTTTATTATGGGTATCTGTAATGGTCTATTATGTTTTTTTTCTTCATTTTATAATGTTGGATATGAAAAGTTAAAAAACATTTACAACGACCATGTTGAAAATACATTAAATAGTACAAGCATAAGATGTGACTTTGATATATTTTTATTGTCATATTTATTGTTTAACAAATTTTTGTTGTATTGTATTAACATATGTTTATGTTAACCTTTGAATTACTAAGCATTAATTGAGATATCACAAAGTTGGTAAAGTATTCATATAATATATTTGTAAAGATTTATTTTAAATTATATTTTATTTAACCCAAAAATGAAGATATTAAAAAATCAAACCTCATATTTTTTATTATTTGAAAAATTCAAAATTCAAATAAATATTTACTTTGATGGAACTTCTAAGGACAATTCCAACAAAATAACTTCGTGCACATCTATGAGTTCTAGAATCACACTTATGGTGTTGGCATTATCAACTTTGATAGCATTCCCAACCTTAACTAGTGCAACTATCATGGCTTTCACATATTCCACTCCATCCTTTAGTTTTCTAGTCATATAAACTTGTATTAATCATTCATTTTGCATCATCCTTGAGATAAGTGTCAATATAGGAAGGACATGGAAATTATAAAAGAGAAATTTTCTAGAGCCTAGTCACAATTAAGGAAAATTTTAAGAATTTATTAAAAGTATAGAACCTTTGTCATTTTTACTATTTCTTAAATACTAATTATAAAATGTTTGGTGATATTCTTGTAAAAGTATTCCAATTTCTAAGTATTTGTATATTTTTTTGAAAATGTTGATAACTTATAGAGTAAAATCATGTTATCCCATATTAGAATTTGGGTGAATAATTAAAAAAAAAATAGAAATTAGCTTCATTTTTAGAAGAAAACAAGGCAAAACATAAAGTTTAGCCTATATAATCCAACCCTAGAAAGATTGGATATAAATTGTTGCCATGGAAGCCAAAAATTGAAAACAAAGTTTGAAATTCATTATTATTAATGAATTCGTTTTCATAATTAACAATTTAAATTTAATTAAATACATTTAATTAATTATGTTTTTTAAATAATAAAAATGATTAAATATAACTATTATAAATTTAAAGAACAATTATTATAACTTTATAATTAAAATAGATGAAAAATTAACATTTCATAGGAGCAATTATTCAAATTGATTTTTTCATTCATTAACCAAATCCAATATTTGCATACATTTTAATACAAAATTAACTAAATACATTACTTAGCATATTTTTTTAATAAAAGATTCAACTAATATTTACATACTTTTTTAATAGAAGATTCATAAAGTTAGTAATAGTAAAAAATTGTGAAACCATTTCATTGAAAGTGTATAGATCAATTTTTATTTTTTTTTGTATTGGGGGAAGCACACCACCCACCCAACTCGCAAGAATGGTGCACAAGTAAATCAGGGTGAGAATCGAACATGAGACCTCATTTTTACAAATTTCCTTCCATTTACACGGCACTTGCAAATCCGTCTACACCCGCCTATATAGATCAAAATTTATTATTATTCTTTATATTTAATATTTTAAATTTAATTAAATAAATTTCATATATTATAATAGTTGGATAATACAAATTAATAAAATCTTTGGAAAAATTAAATATTAATAAAATATAATAATTGTGATTTTAATAAACAATTATATTATAACTTTGTTTGTAATCTTTGAAAAATAAATATTTTAAAAATAACATTATTATTACATCATCATCATCATTATTAGTGAATAATTATATTATAATGTTATTATTAGAATATATGAAAAATACATAATTATTGAAATCATAATCATTTCACTTGTCATATTTAAGTATTTGTGTTTCTAAGCACGTTTAATCAACATGTTGTATGTTGTTGAACAACACATAATTAACCTTGAAGAAGAGTTGAACATTATATGGCAACTGTAAATTTAAATGAGTGTTATCTCTCAAATTTAATTTAAAAACAGAGAAATCGTTAATAATGTTAATCATTACCATACTCATAATACATTTTATAAATCAAACAACAACCACAACATTATATGAAAAACATAATATACATGAGTGATATACATATCAATATACATGTCAAACATACATCTCAACAAAATCTACAATAAACATGCCATACATACATCTCAAGTCAAATATAAAACAATTAATAAACATGTCAATCAATACCACTATTAGCTAGGTCCACCACTAGAGCCAGATGCATTAATGTCTCTACTACTAGAGGTAGAGGATCTATCAGTACCTATGCCAGAAAGAAATGAAAAAAATACACTATCAAATGTATTCCCATCAAGATCAACCTGTGCAACAATACCGAATGTGAACATAGTGTCCAAAGAATCAAAATATTCTGACACATGTGGAGGAGGAGTAGGATCGATGGATTAAGACATCTATGGAGGAGAAGGACAAGGATTGGTGGATGGGTGACACAAGTGGAGGAGGAAGAGGATCGGTGGATGGTGATGGGTGTGGAGGAGAAGCTAGAGGATCGGTTGATGGTGAAGACACATTGGAGGGGGAGGAGGAGGAGGATCGAACGTGGATGCAGACACATGTGGAGGGGAAGGTATAGGAGGATCAATGGATGATGAAAACACATGTGGAGGGGGAGAAGGATCAGATGTGGATGGTGCATAAACATGTGGAGGGGAAGCATGAGGATCAATGGATGGTGTAGACACATGTGGAGAAGAAGCATGATCAGGAGGAGGAGGAGGATCAGACTTGGATGTAGACATATGTGGAGGGGAAGGCATAGGAGGATCAATGGATGATGCAAACACATGTGGAGGGGGAGGAGGATTGGACGTGGTTGGTGCATAAACATGTGGAGGGGAAGCAGGAGGATCGATGGAAGGTGCAGACAAATGTGGAGAAGAAGAAGGATTAGGAGGATGAAGATCATGTGGTGGAGTAGAGGATGTGGATCAATCTGGAGACGAGTCATATGGAGTTGAATCATAATAAGCATGATCACAATCTCTCAACCTCTTGATGAGGTTGAAGACACTAAAAATATGGCGCATCATCATGTCAAAAGGTAGAGTCGTCCATATCATAGAAAAATTTGGTACTTGTAATATGTCTCAAACCAGTGCGAGTACCACTCCATGACTAACCATAACACCACATAGGTGATCTTCCACCTCTATCCAGACTCTTTGATCTAGCCTACGTGGCATGCAGGGCCTATGTATTGCAGGATGCTCCTCTACCTCCTCTGTCTCCTCATCTTGTTGGGGAGGATTATTCCCAACATATGTGCCAATAGCTGCAAAATAATAGATAATAGTAACAATATAATTGAAACAAAATGTTGCAATAAATTACATGTGCATTAAATAAGACATAAAAATATGCAACTAGATTTATTAAAACATAACGATAATATTACCTCTCTTATCCGGTGGCTCGACTGTTGTAAATAGAAATTTTGGACATCATCTCCAATCCATCCTTGCGTACTGGTATTGTACAACATCGAGGATAGGATTGTCCTCTCCAACCAAAAAACCACATACTTCCCTACCGACCAAAGTACACGGCCACTCTGGCAAGCCCCTCTTAAATAAATCTGACGTGAATGGAAGAGTCTCCTTCCAAATAAAATGACACGACAATGATGAAACGCAAAACAAAATTGTCTCAAAAACATATTCGTCCACCTAATCAATTGGGGCCTCTACACTAAACCATCTATATAATACATCAAAGGGAAAATAATTTGTTCCCCATAAGAGGTCAAGTGTGACAATTCCATGATAACAAAATACAACCACTTAACCTCCTCTCTATGAAATGAACTCATATGTATATGACCACCAAGAATCTGGAATCCCAAAGAGGAAAGAATGTCCAGACTAACATATCTCCACACATATGTCATCTAGGTCTCTCTTGCAACACCAGGAGGTAGATCAAGGAACTGGGGCCAAATATCCCCTCTCCTAGACTACCCAATGATGAAATAAACATCCTCCTCTGTGATTTGATACTACTGATCAAGACCGACTATGAATGTCTATCGACCATGATCCTAATGATGGATCAATTGTTGTAACAATGGAGAGTTCCCCCTTAGGGATGTACCCTCCTCATAAAAATTGAGACCAACATCCATCATAAGGGCATGTGTTTGTGGTGTATTTAGGGAAAATGAACAACTCCCTCTCACTCTCCTGGGCCTCCCACTCATGTACACAGTTGTATGTTTTGATCCTCTTTTGTTGTCATTGTTACTCCTATCATCGTCGTCGTCGTCTCTAATTAACATGCAAATATTTTTAGTAACATATATATAGGTAAAATGAATTGGAATTATAAAACACACACATATATAAAAGAAATTGTATTTAACAAAAAATAAAATTAATTTATGTTTTCAAAAACAATGTAGAAAAGTAATCGGTGCGCCTAAAACAGTCACTACGCACCACTATCGATGCTCTATATCAGACAAACAACACTGCCAAGCGGTGTTGTTACTATCACTTATCGATGCTCCACATTTGTTGTCACACTGACACATATGTTAGCAGTGCATCCCATAAGATGCATTGTGCTGCTAAATTGTGAAATATTTGGCCCGGTGTTGTGCTATTTACAACAATAGTGCATTTTTGGACGTAGAGGCACCATTAGGTTAATTTTTTATTTATTTCAAATTAACTAATGTCCAAACTAACATATATCTACACATATGCCATGTAGGTCTCTCTTGCAACAACAAGTGGTAGATCAGGGAATTGGGGCCAAATCTCCCCTCTCCTAGACAACCCTATGATGAAATAAGGATCCTCCTCCATGAGATGATACCACTGATCAAGATTGACTATGAATGTCTGTCAACCATGATCCCAATGATGGATCAATTTTTGTAACAATGGAGAGTTCCCCCTTAGGGATGTACCCTCCTCATAAAACTTGAGGAGACCAACATCCATCAAAAGGGCATGTGTTTGTGGTGTAATAGGGAAAATGAACAACTCCCTCTCACTCTCCCAGGCCTCCCACTCATGTACAAATATGTGTGTTTTGACCCACTTTTGTTGTTGTTTCTCCTCCTCTCATCGTCATCATCATCTCTAATTCACATGCAAATATTTTTAGGCACATATATATAGATAAAATGAATTGGAATTATAAAACACACACATATATAAATAAATTGTATTTAACAAAAAATAAAATTAACTTTTTGCAAAAAAAATGTAGAAAAGTAATCGGTGCACCTAAAACAATCACTACACACCACTATTGATGCTCTATATCAGACAAACAACACTGCCAAGCGGTGTTGTTACTATCACTTATTGATGCTCCACATTTATTGTCACACCGACACATATTTTAGTTGTGCGTCCCATAAGACGCACCGTGTTGCTAAATTGTGAAATATTCGACCTGGTGTCATCTTCTTTACAACACCAATGCATTTTTGGACGTAGGGGCACAACTAGGTTAATTTTTTTTATTTCAAATTAACCAGTGTGATGTGTTAATACTAATGCATTGGTGCTACCCTATTATTGGAGAACCACCAATTTGTTTAGCGGTGCATTGTGTTGTATAGAGCACCAACAACGAGGCATCATAAAAGACACCCCGGTATTCCAAGTTGTTAAACATTTTCCCAGTGCGGTTGATTTAATAATACACATGGATTTTTCTTAACATCAACACATTACACCCGGATGGGGTGCCACCTGGACAGAGTTCGATGACACTTGGAACCGGGCAGCGAGGGATTTATTAACCCCGACCGCCAGGCCATGGACATTAAATCCCCTATGGATCATACCATGAGAAGAGTAATGGTAGTGCGCCTGGCTAGATTAGTTGGGTTAATGGGCGCGCAAGCCAGCGAAACCAGGCGTACCAGGATCGAGTTGGCTATCAAATCGGCTTCAATGGAGGTATCAGTTGTCAACTCAAGCTTCAATGGCGTCAAGAGGTGTAAACAGGCTCTCGCCCTGGTGTTTTATTCCATTCCTCATCCGACCTGGTGCACTCCTCTTGCCCAACTCTTCGACTCTCCCAAGAATTCCAGAATTGTCACTCTCTGTAACACTTTTTTGTGCACCAGTGACATCCTCCCTAGCTTCGACACCCTTTATTCTCCATTCGCACTCAGTCACCGCAAGTTCCCTCTCATCACCTTCGTCTCCTCCCACTCCCCTCAACACCTTCTCTCTGCCTCCATTCCTGTAACCCTTCACCTCCATTCTTCCCCTAGCATGCCCAGGGAGAAAGGAAAATCCAAGAGGGGTGCTCGTTATTACAGCACCCTCTCCCGTCACAATAAGATTACCCCCTCCTAACAGGCTCATTTCTCATTTTGTGAGCCCTCGACACACTATCCAGAGGCTCCTCAGTCGACTCCTCTCCAGTTCCATGGTGTCATCTTGGTAAAAGAGGAATCATCCTCCTCTAGTGCTCACTTCTCACCATCCATCCCTCCTTTGCTCCATGGCTTGAGCTCGGTAAAAGAGGAGGCACCACCTTCGGGCGTGTGCCCTCCTGTAACCATCAATCTCCTGCCCCCCCCAATTGTCAATCTAGGTGACCCCCACTATGGAGATGAAAGTTGTATGGTGGAGGAGGAAATCTCCCCAAGCTGGCAATATATGGCTTGGTGTCATTCTCTTTACAACATCGGTGCATTTATTGGACTTAGGGGCACCACTAGGTTAAATTGTTTTATTGCAAATTAAGCAGTGCAATGTGTTAATATGAACACACCGGCGCTACCATGTTATTAGATCACCATGATTTTTTTTAAGCGGTGAATTGAGATTTATAGAGCACCGACAATGGGGCATCTAGAGAAACGCCCCACTATGCAAACTTGTTCATTATTTTTCCTGGTGTGGTTCTTTTAACAACACCAGTGCATTTGGTTAACATGGATCCACCGCTACACTAAATTTTATGGGATGAAAACCTAGTGGTGTTCTTGGTTAAATTGAACGCATCGGTTCTCCAGTGATCCCAGAGCAACGACATGTTGGTTAGCGGTGTATCATCTTTTGTAATGCATCGGTAACAGGGCATCACAAACAACGCACCTCTATGTTTATTTTTTAAAATTAATTGTGGTGCTTTTATTTGAACGACATTGGTGGTTATTGTTAGAGTCTACACACCATGACAGTGATTATTGTGCATTTATGCACATGACACACCACTTCAGAGCGAGCCGAAGTGTTCATGCGCGTCGCGTGGAATTGGAAAACAAAATTGAAAAAGCGGTCGAATTTCAAGCCAAATTCAAATTTGAATTGGATGAAAATACAAATAGGAAGGTCATAAACAATTTACCTGGATTCTTATGTCCCAAGGAGGCATGGTTCCACCATTGAGAGGAAATGAAAATTCATGGTAATTTCCAAAATTTGGAAATGTGTGGAATATACCAGTGGAGCTATCGAACTTGTTGTAGAGCACCATAAATAGGGTGTCCTTGGAAGGAGAGTGAGCATCGGTGCTTGCTTGAGAGTTTGGAAGGGCAGGATGAAGTGTAATAATGAAAATCGTTTTGGTAATTTTTTATTATTTACCCTATTGTGGTGCACCTAGGGATAGGGATACGCATCGAGTCGTAATGTTCAACGACACTAGGGAAATTTATTTTGTTCTTGTTTTTTTTTATTATAACGTTTGTGACAGTGCTTCTCAACAGTTAAGCACGAGTGCATCATTTTTATATGCGCACCAGGGCTTATGTTCCTTATAGGAACATCGGTAAAAAAAACCTCTGCAAAAACATTTGGTTGCCTGCCTACGCTAACAACCTCCGCTATAAACAAAGAAAGGATAATTTTTTCGAGAAGGTTTCGTAAAAACCTCCACTACAAGGTGTTCTCTTTGTAGTGTAGCTCACAATTTTATCCAATATTAGAAATCGCTAAAACAAATCTAGCAGGATTTCAATGGTGAGCACTATGGAACTGGCATTGTAACTCCTTTGTTTTTCTCATAGGAAATTACACTCATTTTCTACGAAAAAAGGTATTTTCAATCAGCACAACTGGATTATTTTCTTATCTCCCAAAAAATTCTTGCCAAAAGTTTTAACCATAGTGGATTTCATGAGAATTAGTAGCATGAGAAATAAAAATATGCATCCAAGAAACCATTATATTAACACGGCCTCAGGAATCATCCTCATAGTGATTCACCATGCCTCCATGTCATGCCCATTCTACAACTAATATTCAATTGCCACATTTCCTTGCAATACAAGGACTCCCTTCCTCTCTCACAGAAGCAATATGTGAACAAATTTAGGCTACCGCTCCTATTTTTAGTTGGGCCCAAGCATTTCTCTGTCCAAATATGGGGGCCAAGTGTAGGGGGAGATTCTAAATTCTTGGATTTGCAACCTCACTACCTATTTAACATTATATCCTAACCCGAATGAAGCTCAACATCTGCACCTCACAGAATACTAGCTCGATGATATGGCCTTAGCATGGTGGAAATCCCACTATGAACTTGAGGTGGCATTCTTTACCAATTCTACTTTTGAGTGAATTAACACTTGGGATGCATTTTTCCACACCCTTCGAATGCATTTTTACCCTTTGCAGTATTTGCAGGATTTAATGTGCCAATGGTTGCAACTACGCCAAACTCTAGGTCAAATCGTCTTGCACTATATTGAAATCTTCACTAAGCTTCGAGTCCAACTCCAAATCAATACTACAGAAAAGGTAGTCATCCTTCATTTCTAGGTTCTTGACTATATTTCACCATGAAGTTCCATTATTTGAGAATCCTACACTCGATGAAGCTTTTATCCTTTCTCTAGTTGTGGAATGCAAACTAAATCCCAAAACCCTGTCACCTTATTATGCTCCTCTAAATACATCCACAATGTCCTCCCTTGTTGATCAATGGTACCCCCATCAACGACTCTCTTCCCAATCCTTTGTAGACTGTAGGGTACTTAAGTAGAAATCCCCCACTTATACCCAGTACCATCGACTTGTCAACCCTACCCCTCAAATGTATATGTCACCCAACCCCGGAGTACTATTGTCTCATGCCACCCCTTCCCAACCTTCTTGTACTACATAATCCCTCTATGTTCCACCACATCGACATACCCAACAACAAACAACCACCCACTTGGATACACCTCTTAACCTAAATACCATCCACCAAACTATCAACTTCTCTCCTCCACCAGTCACCTCACCCAACACTGGGATATAATTGTTGTCTTGTTCCTCCACTCAACCACCTCCCACCTTTACCAAATCCATCTACCTACCCCCTCATAAGCATACCCAACTAGGATCCAACACTACTAGGGCCTCCAATATTCACCCTACACCCATGTGATGCATCCCTCTAGCTCTCCTACCAATACCTACGATCAATGCAAAAAAAACAACTACAATGAATAATGCAATTGGAGTTTTATTACTGCTAACTATTATATTAATTAACAAATAATAGGCAATTAATTTATATTTCATTTTTAATAGAATAATAATATAAAATGTTATGGTCGAACTAAACATTTTTGTAATATTAAAAAAGTGATCGTGATCCAATGTGAGAGATATTCCCATCATTAAAAGGTTGGGAACTCTATCAATTCATGAGTGTTATTTTGTTCAAAATTTCTTTCATAATAACAAACACACTATGAACATAAAAGAGTGTTAAAATCATAAATGTCTAGAATAAGATTCAAAGTTGATCTCTGGTCATTATTCATTGTAAAGTTGGAGTGTTATTTCTCTTCTTGACTACTTTCGTCCAATGTTCCTCATTCCATCCCTAAATAGGTATTAACAAATAATAGGTAGTTAATTTATATTTGATTTTTTATAGAATAATAATATAAAATTTTATGGTCGAACTAAACATTTTTGTAATATAAAAAGTGATCGTGATCAAATGTGAGATATATTCCCATCATTAAAAGGTTGGGTACTCTATCAATTCATGAGTATTATTTTGCTCAAAATTTCTTTCATAATACTAAACACACTATGAACATAAAAGAGTGTTAAAATAATACATGTCTAAAATAAGATTCAATGTTGATCTCCGGTCATTATTCATTGTAAAGTTGGAGTGTTATTCTCTTCTTGACTACTTTCGTCCAATGTAACTCCTTGAAGCCCTAAATAGGCATCATTAGACACTTTTGGTCCCCTTCGCCTTGATTGGGATTCTCAAATGAGAGATCCAAATTCTTCTAATGTGCTTCTTTCTCCTCTACTTGTGAAGCACCTTCTTCCGCTCCCACAAGAAACTAGCTTCCTCAAAAAATTCCACAGTTGGGGGTGGAACTATCTAACTATGTTGTGAATCCTCACTAATCAAAGGGGATCCCTTGTTGATCAATTGATGTTCTTCCTTTGCACCATCCCACCATGTATATCTTGTCTAGAGTTTTCAAGATCGACCACTATTAGGATGCTTGGTGTAATAAGTAGCATTGTGACTTGTTTCATAACATGCCATGCATTAGAAGGAACATGTTCATAGTCCAACTTTTTTGTCCATGTATAATATTTGGAAACTAGAATGATTTATGCTAGAAATCCTTTGATGAAGTTCATGTATACACATGAACCAACATACGTGTTGATGCGTCAATATTCCATTTCCTCACTTTTGAAGTGAATTCCCTAGAGCATTGCCAATATTGCTGAGAAAATCACATCCTCAAAATGGAGAGAGAGATTGGGGAGAAGACCCTAGACATGGGTCGTGGAAAGAGAATTTTACACTAGGTTAAAGGATGTAGTCCAAGCTTTCATGCATACACTAGAGTTGCTCCAAAACCAAGGGCTTGAGTTGAGGATCCAGTCTCGACCTCTTGTTAAATCAAACTCCACAAGAAGAAACATTTAACACAAGGGTAGATAAAAGCTTCCTTTCTTATTTTTGGCTTCCAAGGACATGGGATCCATTTGTGAAGATGTGCTAATCTTGGCCATAAGCCATTAAATCTACATACAAGTCCATTATCTTTATAGAAAGTGCCCTAGTTTATAGTGTCTTGACCATATGATAGATTGGATACTAGGATCCACTTGGGAGGTCATTTTGCACCACCTCTTTGAACATAGCACTAATAGAACCTAATAAAGGGGTCATGGAAATTGTAGAAGGGATGGATCCCAGTGGGGAGGAAAGCGCAACTGTCGAGTGAGTGCATTGGAAGGGGAGAACCACTACCACCCAAGGAGTAGAAACTAAATGCTCCACTACCATTCCAACAAAAGAAAGTAACAAGGGTGGGAAAGTGGAGGAAGGGAGTGAACTCAAGGAGGCGGGCACAATCACCATTGAAGTTACCGCACTCCAAGAACCTACACATGCACTCACTTCTAGCTTATATTTACATTATCCATAAAAAACATTTGAATTTCATTAATTTTTTACTTCTATATTGTAATATTCCAGATATAAAAAGTATGCAGAACAAAAATAAAATGCTAGAAATGGAAGATGAACAACAATATAACCAAAATAACACCACAATAATACCAATATGATACCAAAATAACACCAGAATGAGCACTTTGATTACTGAGAGCAATGTTCACTTGCCTCTTCGAGGGGGCAACCTCCAGTCGAGCAGAGCTCTATTACAATAATATCCAAGACAAGACTTCTCATACCCTCGACTCCTATTTATACTAAATATGTCTATCAAAAGAACTATCTAGAGGAAGATCCTTCTAGAAGCGGAAGCTTCTATTAAGTCTTCTTGCATTTGAATTATTCTTCCTTATTGTTAGGACTTATTAATATTGACCTTTATTACATCGGAATATATTATTCTACTGACGTGAGGGGTTAGGTCCCTAACATGTCCTCCCCCTTAAAAACAACCTTGTCCTTAAGGCTTGAGATGTGAAAATTGTTGCAGAATGGTAGTTGGTTCCCAAGTGGCATCTGTTGGGGTTGTATCTTTCCACTGGACTAACACTTACTTGATGGTTCGCTGACAGAGGCGACGCTCACGCTGGTCCAAAACTGCTTGTGGTTGTAGCCAAATGGATCCTTCTTCGTCCAACTCAGGAAGGTTGGTTTGAGTTTGGCACTTAGTTCCAATCACCTTCTTTAAGAAGGAAACATGAAAAACAAGATGTAGCTTAGAATGACTGGGCAAAGCTAACTAATAGGCCACTTGTCCCACACGCTTGAGAACGATATAAGGACCATAAAATTTGGGCGCCAATTTCTGACAATGGTCATCCTTGAGAGAATTTTGTTTGTAAGGTTGCATTTGAAGAAACACCTCATCCCCTTCTACAAATTGACGTTCAGAGTGACCTTGATATGCTTGTTTCTTCATGCGATTTTGGGCCATGACCAAATTCTCTTTGAGGGTACGGAGAATAGCCTCTTGAACTGTAAGTTTTTTGTCAACCGCCTAGACCTTCGAGACACCTGGTAAATATGAGACAAATAAAGGTGGATTTTGTCCATATATCGCTTCAAAAGGAGTCAAGCGGGTAGTTGTATGGTATGAAGTGTTGTACCACCATCCAGCTAGTGGTAACCATTGATTCCACTGATTTTTCTTTTCCGATGCAAAACATCTCAAATATGTTTCCAAACACTTGTTGACAACTTCAGTTTGACCATCAGTCTGGGGATGATAAGTTATGCTGAGATGCAATTGGGTGCCTTCTAGCTTGAACAACTCTTGCTAAAAATTGATGGTGAAAGTTGGGTCGCGATCAGAAACAATAGAATGTGGCATGCCATGAAGCTTGAAGACTTGATCCATGAAAAGTTGAGCCACATTGGATGTTGTAAACGGGTGTTGAAGAGCACAGAAATGAGCATACTTGGAAAGGCAATCAACTACCACCATGATGACTAATTTATTTCCCGATTTAGGTAAGCCTACAATAAAATCCATAGAGATATCCCGCCAAATAGCAGGTGGAATCGGAAGCAGTTGTAGTGTGCCAAGAGATTTGACTGTTTCTCCCTTGTTGCATTGACACACATCACATTCAGCCACAAAATTACGAACGTCTTGTTTCATACCATCCTAGAAAAAGGAACGTTTGACCCTGTCATAGGTTTTGGTAAACCCGGAGTGCCTAGTTGTGGATGTAGCATGAAGCTTAGAAAGTACCGTGGATTTAAGTTTTGACTGTTTACTTAAATACAAACGACCTTTGTATCGAAGCTCATCATGGAGCCAAGAGTACCCTTGGGAAACTGGAGAATTGGACTACAATTGTTGTATCAGATGCGAACTTTTGGGATCGTGTAGCCATTCCTGGCAAACAACTTGAAGCCAATCTAGTACAATGAAGGAGAGAGAAAAAAAGGGACCCTTCATCTTCATATTTTCAGGAAAGTGCATCCGCAACCACATTGTCTTTGCCTTTCTTGTAAATGATCTCATAATCATATCCAAAGATCTTAGTCACCCATTTTTGTTGCTTTGTGGAGGAAATGCGTTGTTCCAGAAAATACTTGAGGCTTTGATGATCTGTCTTAATTTGGAAGGATTGCACCAATAGATAAGGGCGCCAAAGAGCAATGAAAAGAAAAATAACCAACATTTTCTTTTCATATATTGATTTGCCCAAATTTTGTTCAGACGGTTGTTTGCTGGTAAAGGCCAAAGGCTGACCCTCTTGCATAAGGACAACGCCAATTCCTTTCCATGAAGCATCACATTCCAGGACAAAGGTCTTTGTGAAATCGGGAAGGGCCAGGACTGGAGTGGTGCACATAGCCATCTTCAAGGTTTGAAAATCCTGAGCAGTTGTTGGAGTCCAAGTGAAAGAATTATTTTTAAGGAGTGCAGTGAGAGGTGTCACAATCTTTCCATAGTTCTTAACAAACTTGCGATAATAACCTGTTAAGCCCAGAAATCCACACAAGATTTTGAGAGTCTTTGGGTGAGGCCATTCTTGCATAGCTTCAATCTTTTTAGGATCCACTCTGACGTCGTCCTTGCCAACAAGATGACCCAAGTACTCGACTTCTAAGGCGCCAAAAGCACATCTAGATTGTTTAAGGAAAAGTTGGTGCTGAGAGAGTAGATGGAGAACTCGATCCACATGAGCAATATGGTTTGTCCATGTTTTGTTATAGATGAGGATATCATCAAAGAAAACTAAGACAAAATGACGGAGAAAAGGACAAAAGACATGATTCGTGAGGCTTTGGAAAGTGGAGGGAGCATTACACAAGCCAAAGGGCATGACCAAAAACTCATAGTGGCCCTCATGAGTTCTAAAGTAAGTCTTAGGAATGCCTGCCTCTTTCATACAGATCTGGTGGTAGCCAGAATGAAGATCAAGTTTAGTAAAGAACTGGGTGCCACTCAATTAATCCAAGAGGTCATCAATGACATGAATGGGAAATTTGTCTTTAATGGTGAGTTTGTTGAGGGCGTGGAAGTCAGGACACATGAGCCAAGAACCTTCTTTCTTCATGACCATGACCACAGAAGAAGAGTAGGGGCTCGTACTAGGGAAGATAACACCTGCGTTAAGCAGTTCTTGAACCATTTTCTCAATTTCATTTTTTGGGAAAAGGGGTGACGATAGAGACGGATATTGGGAGGAAGGATTCCTGGGACAAGGGGAATGGAATGATCATGAACACCATGGGAAGGAGGGATTTCCTGGGGAGTGGAAAAAACCACTTGATGTTTAGAGAGGATGGATTGGAGGTCTTGCGGCACAAAGGGTGTCTCAGTTGCTTGTATGGCAAGGAGTTGGGAAATAACGTCTGAATGACCTTTTTTGAACAGCTTTTCCATGCGATGGGAACTAATGATCTCAAGGGAACCGACGATGATGCCTTGAAACTTATATTGTTGGCCTTCCTGGTCGAATTGCATGGTTAATTCCTTAAAATCCATGAGAATGGGACCCAAAGTCCTTAGCCAGTCTACACCCAACACAATGTCACAACCACCCATGTCAATAGAAAACATATGATATTTCAGGTGGTATTCACCAATTTGGAGATGCACATTTTCACAACGCCCTCCACATTTGATGGACTCGCCATTGGCAATCATGATTTGGAAATTATTGACTGCATGGATATAGCAATTAGTTTCTTGGGCAATGCGGCAATGAATAAAATTATGGGTGCTTCCACTATCAACAAGAATGATGACCTTCCTATGCTTGATGTAGCCAATTATTTTGAGGGTTTGGGGAGCAGAGAAGCCAGTGAGAGAATTTAGAGAAATGATCGGTTCTACTTCGGGAGGGTCGGAGGGAGGGCTTATGTCAGTGGGTTCAGGTGACACAGACACAAGGGGAGCTTCAACATCCTCTGAGATGGCCATAAAAATATTTTGTTCCTTACACTTGTGTCCCGTAAAATATTTGTCATCACAATTATAACAAAGGCCTTTGAGTTGGCATTCAACCATTTCGGCTTTGGTTAATTTTACTGGTTTAGTGCGAGGAATAAAGGAGGTTTTCTGGTTTTGAGAAGAGACAACCTGTTGTGCTTCCTTAGCTCTTTTAGTAGCCTCCACCCAACTCTGAGGCCGAGCCATGAGGACATGGGCACAAATCTCATCCTTGAGGCCACTGATAAAACATTCTCGGGAAAAAGCATCAAACATGCCCTCTGTACGAAAATCCAGTCGCTCAAAAGCAGCTATAAAGTCTTCCACTGTGCCAGATTGTTTCAACTTTTTCAAACGGCCTAAATGGTTGGTGTCAGTGTCAAAGCATTCATAAAGCTCTAACACAAAGTGTGTCCAAGCAACATACCCTTGATGGGCATTTTTTTCTCCATTGCCACCATTGCCAACGTTCTTGATCTAGATGGAGAACACCATACCGGAGTTTGGCCAAGTCATATGTAATGATGTACAAAGAGAAATAATGTTCCATTTGAGTTACCCAACCAGTGGGATCTGAGCCATCAAATTTGTTCACATCCACACACGAAAGGCGTAGGTCACACTGAAAGCGATGGGGCTGAAAATTATGGGAATGCGAGGAAGTTTCAGCTTCGATATGCAAAGGTGGGTCAGATAAAGGGGGATCTGCAGGGATATGCAGCTTGGTGCAGATCATTGAAGTGCCAGTTTCAAGCTGGGTAGTAATGTCTTGTTTGAGGTCTTCTTTGAGTTCCTCGATTGAGGCGACGATGGAGGAATGCATGTTTTTATTCATGGTGGCAATATTGGCATTGAGTTGTCTCACTTCTTGTTGGGTCTCTGTGAAATTAGATTGCAAGGTATTGAATCGAGCTTCCAAGTCTTGGCTACGGGTATGGGCCATGATGATGAGGGAACCGAAAATGGTGGGTGGGGTCAAAAAATTTGTTGCAAAATGATAGGTAGGAATGTGATAAGGGCGAAGAGATAAATCCAATGGAATAGGTCTCAAATAATGGTGCAACAATAACTTTTTTTTTTTTTTACACCTACGAAGTTATACTCGGGTTTGAAGAATACTGCAGTGATGAAATGCCCAAATGCTTAATCAGGAAGAAATGTGTAGTGATTTGGCAACTCGAACACAGTTGCGAGGCAATAGATCTTGTCTGGGTTTTTTTTTTTGTTTCTGTCTCCAAAGTTTAGGTATTCAAGGGTTCTACAGACAAGGGTTTGCCCTGTGCTATAGCTCTCTGATATACATGCGGGGTCCAACAGTAGTACTCGGCCCAATATCTCAGGGCACCAACTAAGGAGGCTAGACTGTGCCCTTAGTCGTACTACCTGACTACCCAGGTACTAGAGAGTATCTTCCCGAGTGTTGTTCTCGGTGGCACTATAACAGTCAGGCGGTCGATCAGTTTATCTAAAGAGGGCTTCAGGAAATCTAGGCCGATCCGTATACAAGTGTTGTCTGATGTGCTACCACTCGAAAGGGTACCAACAGGGGTTACAAGGGTGGCCAATAGATGTGCGCTTTAGTACCACTTGTATTTCCTGCATGTATGAATCCCCGACCGCGGGTTTATGCGTGTAACGACAAATCTTTGTAGCTTAAAGACATCGGAATACGTCTCTACCCTAAAAAAATATTAACCCACAATTTTCTGCCGAGGAAAGTGCTCTAATACCACTTGTAATATTCTAGATATAAAAAGTATGCAGAACAAAAATAAAATGCTAGAAATGGCAGATGAACAACAATATAACCAAAATAACACCACAATAATACCAATATGATACCAAAATAACACCAAAATGAGCACTTTGATTACTGAGAGCAATGTTCACTTGCCTCTTCGAGGGGGAAACCTCCAGTCAAGCAGAGCTCTATTACAATAATATCCAAGACAAGAGTTCTCATACCCTCGATTCCTATTTATACTAAATATGTCTATCAAAAGAACTATCTAGAGGAAGATCCTTCTAGAAGCGAAAGCTTCTATTAGGCCTTCTTACATTCGACTTATTCTTCCTTATTGCTAGGCCTTATTAATATTGACCTTTATTACATCGGAATATGTTATTCTACCTACGTGAGGGGTTAGGTCCCTAACATATATTAATGAGTACAAGAATGGTACATAATTAATATATATGTGTGTGTGTGTGTGTGTGTGTGTGTGTGTGTGTGTGTGTGTGTGTTGAAGTATATCACATTACATCTAAGAATCCTACATTTGAAATATACACCATCACATCTAAACAATCCTAAATTAATTAATAAACATATTTCATATACCCATCAACAATTATACCTTAAAATATTTCCTTAGGTCTAAGTATAGTAGTGGGATTGGTTGGGAGGTAGGTTTTAGAGCTCTACTACCAAGGTTCAATTGGGATGAGTCCATTTAACCCATTCTGATGAGGCTAGAAAGGTAAGCATCCCTTACCTGTGGGACCACTACAAGTACATACCAAGAGACCCTAAAAGGGTAAGCATCCCTTACCTTTACAAATACATACCAAGAGAACCTTACTAAGTCATAAATTACCTAGCTAATAGTAAGTGACTTATAATTTTAAAAATAAATAATTAAACCTAAAAATATCATTTAATACAATATAATACTAAATATCATATAATATAATTCTAAATATGACTTAATATAATATAATACTTACTATTTACAGCTTAAAATATCATTTACTACACTATAATACTTATAGCCTAAAAGGGTAAGCATCCCTTACCTTTACAAATACATACCAAGAGAACCTTACTAAGTCATAAATTAATACATACCAAGAGAACCTTACTAAGTCATAAATTACCTAGCTAATAGTAAGTGACTTATAATTTTAAAAATAAATAATTAAACCTAAAAATATCATTTAATACAATATAATACTAAATATCATATAATATAATTCTAAATATGACTTAATATAATATAATACTTACTATTTACAGCTTAAAATATCATTTACTACACTATAATACTTATAGCATTGATGTTAACATTCACAATAGGAATTTGAAAACATTTACTACACTATAATACTTATAGCATACACTATAATGCTTATAGCATTGATGTTAGCATTCACAATAGGAATTTGAAAACTAAAATATCATTTACTACACTATAATACTTATAGCATACACTATAATACTTATAGCATTGATGTTAGCATTCACAATAGGAATTTGAAAACATTTACTACACTATAATACTTATAGCATACACTATAATACTTATAGCATTGATGTTAGCATTCACAATACTTATAGCATTGATGTTAGCATTCACAATAGGAATTTGAAAACAAATCACTTTCAGATATCATTTTAATACAATGTAATACTTATACCATTAATGTTAGCATTCACAATTGGAATTTGAAAACAAATCACTTTTAGATATCATTGAAAACAAATCACTTTCGGATATCATTTTAATACAATGTAATACTTATACCATTGATGTTAGCATTCACAATTCACAATTGGAATTTGAAAACAAATCACTTTCAGATATCATTTTAATACAATGTAATACTTATACCATTGATGTTAGCATTCACAATTGGAATTTGAAAACAAATCACTTTCAGATATCATTTAATACAATGTAATACTTATAGCATTGGTGTTAGCATTCACAATATGAATTTGAAAACAAATCACTTTCAGATATCATTTAATACAATATAATATTTATACCATTGATGTTAGCATTCACAATTGGAATTTGAAAACAAATCACTTTCAGATATCATTTAATACAATGTAACACTTATACCATTGATTCGGATTTGATGATCTAATGGAACATATTAAACATTTTAACAAAGTTTTATTTTAAGCAATTTAACCGTGAAATTCAATCGCATCAACCCTTTTGCCATGTTAATGCACTCTACAGAAGTCAACTCAATCCCATCGGTGTGAGCATCAACCTTTTTACCATATAATTCCGAAGAAGTCGGCTCAATCCCACTGAGCGTCAGCATCATTCATCAATGTTCATGTCAATTTAACTATTTTGTCCACAAACGAGCTATGCTATCTACCAGTAGATAAAGAATAAATGGCCTTTCTGTCCTCACCATAGAATATTCTTCTCCAACAAATGCGTATACAAAATTCTTGGACTCATACAAAACATTCTTGGCTGGGAACGTGCTCTGACACTGTTGTGCCAATCAACCACCAAAGACTTTACTGAAATCCTAATAGTGACTAGATATATATCACCTATCTCAATATGCAACAAATTAACAAATTAAGTCGAAAATTACTCATATTATAATCTATTATCCATCTTAATATTACCCATCTCAATCTCAATATGGCGTTGTTTTTTTTCTTCTTAATATGAGTACATAAATCTATATTAAATCATTATTTTTTGTTGTTTAAAATCTAGTTTTGAATACATAAATGGATTCAGCATGCTGAAAACGCCTGGAACAGTCGAATTATACAAAAATAATCACTCAAATCTACAGATTTAACAATTTTATCCCGAAACATTTAACCTACAACTCTCAATATACATGAAGTTGACCCAATTAATACTATCTTAGTTGTTTGATAATAATCTATTACCTACTTCAATATGCCTGAGTTTGACCACTAATAATGCTATCATCTATTGCCTTTGGCTTGGTTGTTTGGTCAATTATATATTTCATAAATATTTCATAATCTTCCAATCAAATTAATTTGACAACTGTTACTGCTATTCTCAATATGCCTTAATCTATAGTCTATTACCTTTCACTTGGTTGTTTGGTCAGTTATATCACAGATTAAGATGGGGAAGGTTTGTGCAAAATATAAATATTTGATAAACTTCTGTTAAACGGTGTCAAGGAATTTTCCAACATGGAATGTGGTTTTCAGATTTTAATCTTTAGTTTTTAGTTGAATCAAATCAACTATACATAGATGTTTGGTTAGAGGTCCATTTATGCTATCTTACAACTGTTTAGTTAGAGGGGTATTTAGTATATCTAACTGTTGTAAGCCAGCTATATAAGCTGATAAATACACAGAGTTGAGGAGTTGGAAGGATGTAGATGTTGTAATTTTCCATTGAACATAATAAAACCAAACTTCATTAATGTTTCCTTATGAAGAATTTGAATTTTACCAGATAAATTTGGTGTTCATTCTTGTGTGATTGCATTTATCTGTATATTGTTTATTTGCTGCTAATTATTAAATCTGTGTGATTTAAGCCTCTGTGAAACATCTTCCATCACTTGATATATCTGTTCTGTTCACTGGCATGTTGTATGAATTTACACGAGTGTCAATGTACGGATGACGCTACTCTTTCATACACAGTTTTCACTGTAAGGATGATGCTACTCCATTACACAGCTTGGAAAAGGATCCAAACCTTCTGAGATGACTTCGAAGGAAGGATCTAAAGTAGTAGGGACCATTACAATTGGCATTGAATAATCTTGTGAAATAAGATGGTCAAATTTAATTTAAACAAAGGCTATAAATGAAAAACATATTTGTTCATTTACCATTCTCCAGCAATGGGAACAATGCCAAATCGTTTTCCAGGATCATATAAAGCATGTAGGCTGCTCATTAAACCCTTCAGCATTGTTCCAGTTAGTGAAAACTATACACATTGATCCCAACAAGCAACACGCTCTTCCTTATAGTCTCCAGCAATTTCATGAACGCCCAGAGGCGAGATTGAGACCGTGGGCAAGTGAGACAGCAATGAGCAGAGAAGGATGCGCCCAGCCGCTAGGGTAGAATTGTGGGCATTTAAACAGCAATTAGAACGCTGTGGAACGTCCATAGGATCGTGTAAAGCGTGCGCCCTGTGGCAGCAAGAGCACGCTGTGTAAAACGCCCAGGTAATGGGAAGTCCGCTCCAGCAAAGAGGAAATCCACCCGAGGTGACAACTCGACCAATCTTGAAGTCAAATAGACCAAATATGAAGTCGACCCAATGATAATCAAATCGACCAGCTGAAGGGAAGTGAAATTATTGGTAATAATTCAATCGCCAGCAATGAAAGAAACGACTTGGGTTTGTGCAAAACGACCCAGTTGTGAGAGAATCGCCCAGGCAATTGAAGTTCAAGTCTCCCAGATAAGAAAACGGCCCAACAATGAGAGCAATCGCTCCATTAATTAGAATTCGCTCAGAGGGATGAGAATCGCTGTGAGGAAAGAGAAAAACGACTTAGTGAGAGAGATTCGACACAGCAAGCAGGGATTGCTGAAATTAAATGCGGAGAATGGAAACTAAGCGAAAAATTTACAACAGACACTTAATGGGAGCCGTAGATCTTCAAAGTCTAAGTAAATCAAACTACGGACAATATAATTAGAATTCGCTCAGAGGAATGAGAATAGCTGCGAGGAAAGAGAAAATCGACTTAGTGAGAGAGATTCGACACAGCAAGCAGGGATTGCTGAAATTAAGTGCAGAGAATGGAATCTAAGCAAAAAATTTGCAACAAACACTTAATGGGAGCCGTAGATCTTCAAAGTGGAAGTAAATCAAACGATGGAAAATATAGAACTGTTGGGGTTCTCCGCTGGCACACACAAAGAATGAAATCTCACTCCATATATTAATGGCACAACAATTTCATATGCAGAAGAACATCAATAAACACAAATGAACACATTGATTTTAGGTTGGAGCCAAATGGAAAAATTAGCTTTTGTTTCAGTTTATTGGATAACGTTTCTTCCTCTCTTTTTGGTTTTATTCTCCGGGCGTAAAAACCATTTGAAAATTGAAAATGGGAGTGAGGGAAGAAAAATAGGAAGAAGTAAAAGGTAATTGTTTTATTATTTATATCCATGTTTCTCATTCTCATTCTTTACTTTGAAATTTTTTTTATCATCCAATTATTCTTTAATTTGTTTCTCTCATATCTTCATTTATCTTATTCAACTTACATTTACATTTTTTTACATAACTTACATAATCTTAACTAATTTTCATATTATCCTTACTTAATTTTTTCATATTATTTTATAGATAATAAATCTTATCCATTATGAATCTCATTCATTATTGATTAAAAATATTATAGATATTAAGTCTCAGCCATTATGAATCTTGTTTATTATTGATTAAAAGTATTTATGGTTCATTATTGATTAAAAATATTATAGATATTAAGTCTTATCCATTATGAATCTTATTCATTATTGATTAAAAGTATTTATGGTTCATTATTGATTAAAAGTATTATAGATATTAAGTCTTATCCATTATGAATCTTATTTATTATTGATTAAAAGTATTTATGGTTCATTATTGATTAAAAGTATTATAGATATTAAGTCTTACCCATTATGAATTTTATTCATTATTGATTAAAAGTATTTATGGGTTGCCACTAATGATCCTAACTTCAGATTTGCATTGATATTTGTATTAACACGGTCTCAAGAATCATCCTCATAGTGATCCACCATGCCTCCATGTCATGCCCCTTCTACAACTAATATTCAATGCCCACACTTCCCTGCAATATAAGGACTAGCTTCCTCTCTCACAAAAGCAATATGCAAACAAATTTAGGCTACCAATCCTAAGCTATTGTATTAACACGGCCTCAAGAATCACCCTCATAGTGATCCACCATGCCTCCATATCATGCCTCTTCTACAATTAATATTCAATGACCACATTTCCCTGCAATATAAGGACTCGCCTTCTCTCTAACAAAAACAATATGCAAACAAATTTAGGCTCCCAATTCTGTTTTCAAATAGGACACACACATTTATCTATCCAAATACGGGGGTCAAATGTAGGGGGATCTTCTGGACTTTTGGATTTGCAACCTCATTGTGTATTTCACATTGTATCCTAACCCGATTGAAGCTTAGTGTTTGCACCTTGCAGAATACCAACTCGATGATGTAGCCTTAGCATGGTAGCAATCCCACTTTGAACTTGAGGTAGCATGCTCTACCAATTCCACTTTCGAGTGCATTAACACTTGGGATGCATTTTGCCACACCCTTGGAAGACATTTTTACCCTCTAGGGTACTCATAGGATTTGATGTGCCAATGCTTGTAACTATGCCAAACTTTAGGTCAAATCGTCCTACACTATATTGAAATATTCACTAAGAGTGAGTCCAACTCCACATCATTACCACAGAAAAGGTACTTCTCCTTCATTTCTAGGTTCTTAGCTATTTTTCACCATGAAGTTGCATTATTTGAAAATCTTACACTCAATGAATCTTTTATCCTTTCTCTAGTTGTCGAACGCAAAATAACTCCCAAAACAATGTCACCTTATTATGCTCCTTTGATTCTATCTACAATGTCCTCCCTTGTTGAATAGTGGTGCCCCCATTAACAATTCTCTTCCGAGTCCTTTGCATATTGTAGGGTACTTAAGCAGCAAGTCCCCACTCATACCCAATACCATCCACCTCTCAACCCCTCCCTTCAAATGTATATCTCACCCAACCCCCGAGTACTATTGTGTCGTGCCACCCATTCCCCACCTTCTTGCACTACCCAATCTATCTATGTTCTACCACATTGGCATACCCAACAACAAACACCCACCCACTTGGATATGCCTCTTGACCTAAAGACCATCCATCAAACTGGTCAACTTCTCTCCTCAACCATTCATGTCACCCAACCCTAGGATATTGTTGTCTTGTGGCTCCACTCAACCATCTTCCACCTTTACCAAATACATCTACATACCCGCTCATAAGCATATCCAACTAGGATCCAACACTATTAGGCTCTCGAATATTCACCCTACACCCATGCAATGCATCCCTCGAGCTCTCCTACCAACACCTACGACCAATGCAAAAAAAAATAGTTTCCATGACACAACCACAACATTGTCAGCATAATCACATCTTTCAAAAACCATTCCCACTTACAAAAAAAAACCATAAAAATACACAAACCTTTGAAAAAAGAAGGGCTATTGTAGTTTTCACATTTAGAATAAATGAAGACCACACTCATGTACCTATAACATTTTTACAAACACATATAACAACCATTTTTAGTCACAATGATCTACATCCACAAGCAAATGTCAAATATTTGACTCCAACATGAGTAGATCTTCCGAGTGATCATTCAACATCAAGTCATCACCCCAGTTTCCATATAGTTCCACCTCTTCTTGCATTACATCGTTTATCATAGATATTTGTTCCTTTTAGTGTGTTTCCTCTCCCTCGAGCCATTCCAAAACCAAGATAAAGGTAAGGATGCTTTCGATACAATTAGAAGAACTAATACAAAACAAGGAGTGCACCCTTCTATAAGGGCACAACACTCTTATTCATTGTTTTTGTCCTAACATTAATATGTGTGCAATTAGTTAGTTAGTTAAAATGCATCTCTTTCCAACCTCTAAGCTAGGCATATTTGCATTGTTTAGCTTTTCTTACAATACTTTAAGGGCATGTACTTACATGATTATTTTTTTAGTTAAGAAATTAGTTAAAGTGGGAGACTATAAAAATAATAACAAATAACTTTAACCATGTAAATAAGTAAGCAAGAAATATATTATCAAACCCATTTCTCACTCTCAATTTTATATTTCTTACTCTTAATTTTATATCTAAATGTTTTATAGGTTTTTATTTATGGTCTAATTTTTTTTCTTAATTTTATATCTAAATGTTTTATAGGTTTTTATTTATGGTCTATTTTTTTTTTCTTGAAAGACATGAACAATCTTCCTTTATCATTGTTTTATGTAATATTCTCAGTTTTAATCTCCACAAATTGTAATGTAATTGTATATATGTGGATTAGGTTGGTGAGTTGAAATGTTTGGGGTAAAGAGCCATGTTCATTAATATGGACGGGGCCGAATTGTATATTAAGAACATTTAATTAATTAATAAAATTAATAATCATCGACTGCGATAGGAGAGGGATGAAAATGATGGGGGGATACGATTCCACAAGAGAGAGGGGCCCAAGGAGGATTTTATTCATGGGTATTAATCCAACCCACATTCATAAAAATATTACCATTGCGAAAACCTTTTATTTTGTTGTTGAGTGTTCTCAAGACCATTCATTAAACTCATGTAAGAGGGTGGGTGTAAGTGGTCACATCCCATAGTTATTGGAGAGCATGGGTTGAAGTACAATCATCTTTGGGAAGAGTGAGAGTCAAACAAGCAAGGGAGAAAAATAAAATGCATATGGAAATGGAGATGGTTTTTGCATGCATATTTTGGGCAACAAAGGAAGAGTTGAGTGTTGGGAAGAGCACAAGCCATGTAGTGATTGAGGGTAGTCATTGTTTGACTATATGTTATGTTGGAAATGAGGTTTGTATGCCTGTAGAAATAGGTTGTAAGTATGTAGTGCATCTCCTGTAGAGGAAATGGCTCAAGAGTCTTGTGAAGAGTGTTGTGAGCATTCTTGATGCAACTGAGAGTTCCTGAAGTCCCTAGCTAAGAGATTTATGGCCGACCAAGTGCACTGGAAGCCCTGATAAATGAATGGTACATCATGAACAACTATGAGCAGTGAACGAGGTACTTTCCTTGGGTTGTGCAGACTGTGGAAAGAGAAAGAGGGTGGATTGGGATTGTTGTAGGAGTAGACCCTGGGTTTAGGTTGTTGAGTATAAAGAGTGGACATCTAGAGGGCTAGGTCTCATTGTGGACTCATAGACTTAGCTTGGGGGTGGCCTACTGTTGAGATTTGGAACAACACTACCTTTGACTGGGAGGTTCATCCTTCGTATGCAACCAAATAATTATATTTATAAACAGATAAGTGTTTTTGTTATATTTATGATTATTCCAATCTGTAAATAATATCTAGATATTATATTGGGTTTTGTTAAGTTTACATACATTCATGATTTTATAAATGTTATAGATACATAAGTAAAACAACATATTATTTCATTATAATTTTTTTATAGACATATTGCTCCTTGATTTATTTCCTTGATTTATTTTATATGTATGGGGGCATATTTTAAATTTGTATTTAGTAGTTTCCACATTAAAAGAACTCAGTAAATTATATGTTACCTTAACGTTAACTCAACTTGACTTATTTTCCCATATGGTTTTCTCTTATGCACATTTATAACATATTTTTTAAATATTCAAAATGCTAACCTTTTGTTTTTAAATTATTTTAGAAAAAATTGTTTTATAAAAAATTTATAGAAATTTTATTAAAAATATTAAAATGACTAAATTATTTGTTTAAAACTTTCTCCAATAAAAAAACCTCACTCTTTAACATTATAAATTTAACATTAAAAAGGAATTTTGAAAGATGGAAAATTTTGGCATTGTTATTTTTTATATTATTTTTCCTTTACTCTCTCCATAATTGGATTCCTTTTATCCTTTCCCCACACGTTTATTTTATTTTGGTATACACTATATTCATGATACTTCAATTTGAATGGTATGATTTTTTTTTTTCCTTTATTCACTTTTTTCTTGGTCTTCAATTTACATTTTTTTTTTAATGAAGAATGAAATTGGAGTTTAATTGTGATTAATTATTATATTAATTAATAATAGGCAATAAATTTATATTTTATTTTTTATAAAATAATAATTACTATCAAATTAAACTTTTTATAATATAAAAAAGAATTTATATTTTATTTATTATAAAATAATAATTATTATCCGATTAAACTTTTTGTAATATAAAAAAGTGATTGTGATTAAATATGAGAGATATTTCCTTTTTTAAAAGGTTGTCTAATTCTTAAATATTGTTTTTTCCAGAACTTCTTTCATAATATATGAGTAAATGAAAACATATTATAAATATAAAATAGTGTTATAATAATATGTACATGTTTAAAATAAGATTCGATGTTGATTTCTAGTCATTATTCATTGTAAAGTTGGAATGCTCTTTTTCTTTTACACTACTTTCATTAAATGTTCAACCTTAAGCCTTGAATATGCATCATTTGACCCTTGTGGTCCATGTTGCCTTGATTGGGATTCTCAAATGAGAGATCCAAATTTTTTTGTTATGCTTCTTTCTCTTTTACATGTGAAGCATCTTCCTCCTCTCCCTAGTTAGCACTACTTACTCAAGGTTGAGGGATGTGTCTAAGAGACTCTACCACTTCTAGAGAGGGTTCAAGCATTCTCACCGACAAAGGTATTTAGGAGGGAGATCCCACAAAGAACTAGCTTCCTCAACAAATGCCATAGTTGGGGGTGGCACTATCTAATTATGTTGTGAATCCTCACTAATCAAAGGGGATTCCTTGTTGATCAATTGATATTATTCCTTTGCACCATCCCATCATGTAGATTTTGTTTAGGGTTTTTGAGATCAACTACTCTTAGGATGCTTGGTGCAACAAGCATCAATGTGACTTGTTTCATAACATGTCTTGCATCAAAAGAAATATGTTCATACTCCAACTTTTTGGTTCATGTATAATATTTGGCAACTAGATTGATTTATGCTAGAAATCCTTTGATGAAGTACAAGAATACATGTTGATGCATCGATATTCAATTTTCTTACTTTTGAAGTGGAATTTACTAGAGCATTGCCAATATCGCTAAGCAAATCACATCCTTAAAATGGAGAGAGAGATTGGGGAGCTGACCCCAAACAAGGGTCATGGAAACAAATTATGACACTACGTTAAAGGATGGAGTCCAAGCTTTCATGCATAAAATAGAGTTGCCCCAAAACCAAGAGCTTGAGTTGAGGATCCCATCTCGACCTTTTGTGAAATCAAACTCCAAAAGATGAAACCTTAACACAAGGGTAGATAAAGGATTCATTTTTTATTTTTGGCTTTCAAGGACACGAGATCCATTAGTATATG
This sequence comes from Picea engelmannii, assembly GCA_009831015.1. Taxonomy (NCBI): domain Eukaryota; kingdom Viridiplantae; phylum Streptophyta; class Pinopsida; order Pinales; family Pinaceae; genus Picea; species Picea engelmannii. Next base: position 342,992 of record ML779142.1, on the reverse strand, counting down.
TGTTAATCTTGGCCATAAACCATTAAATATACATACAAGTCCATTATCTTTGTAGAAAGTGCCCTAGTCTATAATGTCTTGTATAATGGGTATGGTCAACGTTGGGGCTTCTTGAACCATATGACAAATTGAATATTAGGATCCACTTGGGAGAACATTTAGCACCACCTCTTTGAACATATCTCCAGTGGAACCTAAGAAAGGGGCCGTGACAATTGCACAAGGAATGGATCCTACTGGGGAAGAAACCCCAACTGGCGATCGTATGCATTGGAATGGAGTGAAGGGAGTGAAATAGACACTACCACCAAAGGAATATACACTAGATGCTTCACTACCATCTTAATTGAAGAAAATAACAAGGACAAGCGAGTGGAGGAAGGGAGTGAACTCAAGGAGCGGCCCAAGATCACCATTGAAGTGAGAGCACTTCAAGAACTTGCACACATCATCACTTCTAGTTTATATTTTCATTATTCATAAATAATATATTTGAATTTCATTAATTGGGGACTTCTATATTAATGAGTAAGAAAGAATGTTGCATAACATTGCTAAAATAATTAATATATATCTTGAAGTATATCACATTATATTTAGGAATCCTACAATTGAAATATACATCTAAGCAATAGTAAATTAATTAATACACACCCATAGATAATTATACCTTAAAATATCCCCTTAGAGCTAAGTATAGTAATGAGATTGTCCCCTTAGAGCTCATTAACCGGAATGGTTGGGAAGTAGGTCTATTTGTTAGTTGTGATGAGGCTAGAAGGATAGGCATCCCCTTGTGATGAGGCTAGAATGGTAGACATCCCCTTGTGATGAGACTAAAATGGTAGGCATCCCCTTGGTGTGGAACCACCACTTGCCCTCTCCACATGTTTTGACCCTTGCTAAGTCATAAGTTACCTAATTAATACTAAGTGACTCAAGCTATAAATCCTTTTATAATTTAAAAAAAACAATTAAACCTAGAAATATCATTTTAATGCAATATAATATTAAATATCATTTAATATAATATAATACTTACTAATTTAATACAATATAAGATTAAATACCATTTACTATTATATAATACTTACTATTTGCAGCTTAAAACATCATTTAATACAAAATAATACCTTATTATATGTAGATTGTTTCTAATATTATCTTCCACCCCCACCCCATCCTCATTTTTTGGTTCTCTACCCTCACAGAAAACATAATATATTTTCTCTAATATTAATGCCCACCCCACCCTAATGTCAACAAAAAACAACTCAATACCATTGATGTTATATATAGCATGTACAATTTAATGTTATAGCATGTAAAATTGGAATTTGAAAAAAACTCACTTTCACATTTAATAATTTAATGAAACATATTACACATTTTTAAAAAGTTTTATTGAATAATTTAACCCTGAAATTCAATCTCATCGACCCTTTTGCCATGTTAATGCACTCTACAAAAGTCAACTCAATACCATCGGTGTTAGCATCAACCTTTTTACCATATTAACTCCAAAGAAATCGGCTCAATCAATGTTCATGTCAATTTAACTATTTTGTCCACAAATGAGTTCTGTTATCTACCAGTAGATCAAGAATAAGTTGCCTTTTTTTTCTCACCACTGAATCCTCTTCTCCAACAAATGCGTTTACAAAATTATTGGACTCAAACAAACATTATTGGCTGGGAACGTGCAACCACCAAAGACTTTACTGAAATCCTATTATAACTAGATATCATCGATCTCAATATGCCACAAATTAAGTTGACAACTACTCCTACTATAATATATCACCTATCTCAATATGTCTGAAGTTGAAAACAATAAATGCTATAATTTATTGCCATTCGCTTGGTTGTTTGGTCAATAAAATCACACAGGTTAAGATGTCGAAGGCTCGTGCAAAACAAAAATATTTCATAACCAAGTTAATTTGACAACTGCTCCTGCTATTCTCAATATGCCTTAAATTCAACCATAAATAATAAATAACTAGTGCTATAATATATTTCTTGGTTGTTTGGTCAGTTATATATCATACAGGGAAGGTTTGTGCAAAACATAAATATTTCATAATTTAAACTTCTTATGGAAGTAATTCACTTTCTCGCATATACATAAGAATTTTTATGGTTTTCTTTCATTACTTGATATATCAGTGGGTTGGCATGTTGTATGAATTTAGGTAAGTGTTTATGTACTGATGATGTCAAGTTTGGGAAACATTAAGCATTATGCAGTGAGTCAATTATTGTACCAATTCCTGGTGCATTATGTCTATTAGATGATAAATATTGTGTATTCTCCTTTAATAATGATTGGACCACTCATGTGTTTATGGGAATGAATTGATATAAAATCTTGTATAAGAGACATGATGTACCAGGGAGTGAGTCAATCATTGACTCACTACATGGTGCTTAATATTTCCCCACAAGTTTCACTGTAAAGATTCCATAGCTTGGAAAAAAATCCAAAGCTTGTGAGATGACTTGGAAGAATCTAAAAATGTAGGAACCATTAACATTGGCATTGAATAATCATGTGAAATAACTTAGTCAAATTGAATTTAATCAAAAGCTATATAAAGTAAACTAACAACATACAACATACTTGTGGATGAAAAGATAACTTACATTGAAAAATTTATGTGGAGACGCTGCCAACAAGTTTTAAAAAAGATGTTTATGGTCTCTTGAAGATGATGCCATATAAAAAAGATGTTTATGGTCTCTTGAAGATGATGCCATATGAAAAATATATTAAAATAATTAGAAGATAACAACACAGTATGTTTGGGTTGAAAGTTTGGAAAAAAAATTATGGTTAGTGAATGTGTGAATTATTGAAATGCTTATACTGTAGTAGGTTGTGATGTTTTTGAGACAAATCATATTAAAATTATAAATATAAAAACAAAATAATTTGTAAATTTTATATTATTTTATAAATTTTAAATATTTTTTTGTTTTTTATTAATTTTATATTTAAATTTAATGTTTAATTTAAATAAAAACATGGGATGAAGAGGAAATATAAACATCTAAGTCTATAATTCAATCTAATTTTTTTTTGATAAATTTCAAATCACTTAAACATTAAAACAAATTCACCTAACTTAAATCTTAATATACTTGTTTGCTAGGTTTTAAACTCTAAGTTTAGTATACACTTTCATTTTTATTTTTTAAATATCCATCAATAATACATATTCATAAGTAGCAAACATTATTATTAATTAAATATTTTTCCCTTAATTTATACTATTTAAATTTATTTACACCAATCAACCACTCTTATTCAATCATTTATCTAATAAACATACCAATAAATCTTTCCCTCCATATTAATAGTGATATATAATTTTATATTTAATTTAGACAAGATATTAAGAACATATTGTAAAATGACAAACATAAATCTTAATATACTTGCTTTCTAGGTTTTAAACTCTAAGTTTAGTATACATTTTCATTTTTTTTTTTAAATATCCAACAATAATGCAAACATTATTATTAATCAAATATTTTCTCCTTAATTTATACTATTCAAATTTATTAACACCAATAAATCACTCTTATTCAATACATACAATCATTTATCTAATAAACATACCAATAAATCTTTCCCTCCATATTAATAGTGATATATAATTTTATATTTAATTTAGACAAGATGTTAAGAACATATTGTAAAAGGACAACACAAATTTTAATATACTTACTTGCTAGGTTTTAAACTCTTAAGCTTAGTATAAACTTTCATTTTTATTTTTTAAATATCCATCAATAATACATATTCATAAGTAGCAAACATTAATATTAATCAAATATTTCCCCCCTAATTTATACTATTCAAATGTATTTACACCAATAAACCGCTCTTATTCAATATATACAATTATTTATCTAATAAACATACCAATAAATCTTTCCCTCCATATTAATAGGTATATATAATTTTATATTTAATTTAGACAAGATGTCAAGAACATATTGTAAAATGACAACATAGAAAGCCAAATCTATAATTCAACTTAAAATCTTTTACATAAAATTTAAAATACTTAACACTAAAATAAATCAGCTTAATTTTTTAGTTATATATTGAGTAGATTTTAAAGGCCTTATCTAAAGGTTCTAAGCTCTGATTTTTTTAAATTGTATTTCTGAATGCATAGATAGATTCAACCCTACAATTTATTACAGGATTTGGAACAAAATTAAACAGAAAATATACTAAAAAAAAAAACAAATCATATCAAGTTTTAGACTACATTGATATTAAATTGTCAATTTAATATATATTTCTATCTTACAAAAAAATTAATCCATCAACAATACCCTTTCATAACTTGCCAACATTAATATTAATACAATATTTTTCCTTCAAATGAATTTGCAGGAATAATAAACCAGTAAATATATCATTATTCAAGATATAAAATCCTTCATCTCAAGAGCATACTCATAAATCCTTACCTTAATATCGATGATGATACAATATTTTTCCTCCAAATGAATTTGCAGGAATAATAAACCAGTGAATACACCATTATTCAAGATATAAAATCCTTCATCTCACAAGCATACTGATAAATCATAAACCTTAACCTTAATATTGATAATACAATATTTTTCTGTCAAATGAATTTGCAGGAATAATAAACCAGTAAATACACCATTATTCAAGATATAAAATCCTTAGTCTCACAAGCATACTCATAAAACCTTACCTTAATATTGATGATGATACAATATTTTTCCTTCAAATGAATTTGCATGAATAAATGAATAATAAACCAGTGAATACACCATTATTCAAGATATAAAATCCTTGATCTCAGAAGCATACTCATAAATCCTTACCTTAATATTGATGATGATATATTGCACAAAACCTTGAACATACTTCCGCAGTACAAAAGTATATATGTCCGTATTGGGTAACATTGTATTTGCATTTGGTTTTTCAAAATTCAATAGCAAAGACAGTGACTCCCAGCGACTTTTTCATCGAAATGAATGAAAAAGCAAAGAAAGTGCATCCCAGCGACTTTTTTTCATCGAAATGAATGAAAAAGCTTCAGCATTAAAGATAAGAAAGAGTCCGTTGAAGCAGCAACAGAACAGATTTCATGCAGGCGGCAACGAAAGGCGTTGTTGCAGATTTACCAAGAGACCATTCTTCATGGCCAGTATGAGAGAGATCTTCGGCTTCACCTCCTGATTTTCCACGACCCGAACGTGAAATCTCGTCAGAATCCCCGCTGCCGCAGCCTTCATCTGCATGTACGCCATGTCCTTCCCCAGGCACGTCCTCGGCCCAGCGTTGAATGCCAAGAACTTGTACATGGACTCGTTTTTTATCCTCAACTGCCCTTCACTGCTCATATCGATCCATCTCTCGGGCTTGAAATCCAGACAATCGGGTCCCCAGACGCTCTCCATGCGGCCCAAAGCATATATGTTGTACACAAACTTCATCCCGGGCTCCATGCATGTCCCGTCAGGCAGCACATCTCTTTGCAAAACTCCTTTGTGGTCGTTAGGAACTGAAGGGTATAATCTCAGAGTCTCTGTCAGTGCTGCGTGCAAATATACACAGTCTTGGAGCTCTTTCGCTGTAAAGGGTTCCATTTTTTGCGAGTTACATCTTTGATTTAATATGCCGCAAAGTTCCTGGACAATCTTTTCTTCGACGCGGGGATAGCGAGAAAGGAGCCAGAAAAACCAAGCTAGCGCAACGCCGGACGTATCTCTGCCTGCTATCACAAAGTTTAGCACCATATCTCGAAGAAACTTATGAGAGCCGTCGAGCTCATCCTGTTGAGATTGGCGCATGAAACAAGCGAGTAGATCTCTCATCTCCCCACCGGCGCCGCCATTGGAAATCATTATTTCCCTGTTCTTGAAAGCTATGAGATCGTCGACGAAATCCTTCAAGTGCTTTAGGGCATCCAGCATCCGTCTCTCCTTCCCCACTTTCAAGAAACGCAGAGTCTTCCAGATTAGCCGCGGCGTAATCTGCCTGTAAAACGTTGCCTCAACACATTCATCGAAGGCCTTGGCAAACGGGATCTGAGGCATATCCACAGCAAGGCACCCGAGATTTCTCCCAAAAACGATATTGCAGGTATTATCGAACGTATAACGAAGAAACACGTCCTGCAAATCCACCGTCAGGTTTCTTTTCGCCGCGTCTGCGAGGACCGGTATCAATCTCTTCTCCACCGTTTCGGACACCGCCTCCGCCATGAACTGACGAAAGTTCCGCGAGTTGAAGTGAAGGCTGGAGATCTTTCTCTGCTCCCTCCACCGCCCGAAATCCGCATTGAAGATCCCATCGCCCAGCAGATCGTGAAACTCCTCGTAGAAATCCTGGCCTTT
>ML779142.1:305902-336543 GCA_009831015.1 Picea engelmannii | reverse complement strand
CTCTGTGACCATATATTTAGAGCCATCAAAAACCCTACTGTCACACCCATCTCCATCCATGTCAAATCTTCCATACCTCCCAATACCGACGCCCACAGTCTCAACGCCAAAGACCTAATCAACTGAGTATAATCTTCCATCTTACCAACTGTCTATGGTCTCTATCTGAACACCTAAATACTCCAGCGCGCCAACCGATATAGGATCTGCCCGAACATATAATTAAAGGCCACTTACACATTCGACCAAACCTCGAATGCATCTGTAAGAAAATTTAAATGCGAACACGGTACAGATTCATGTTCTCCACGTACCTCGCTAGTATCGATTCTCACCTAAGTGTGCCACTCAGATTCACCATAAATGAGAAGTGGAAGAAGCCATCCCACACAAACTAAAACTAATTGAAGCTTGACAACTATTGAGTGGGCAGTGCTTCATTCAATTTTCCGCTAAACTAACATAACAACATTCATTGATCACCACCGAAATTATTCTGATAGCCAACCGATACAACATTTAGTGATCAGGTCGACATCACTTCCAGAATGACTATAATAGTCAACCGAATCCATCTTTCATTCATTGTTCTGCATTGAATTAATATTATGCATGTGAGGGATTTAATGGATTTTGTGCATAACAGATGGGCAACGCCTTCATGCTTCAGCTAATAGGGGTCTCCCAACACCTAAGCACTCATAGTCCTTAACTGCCCAGCATGTGCCATGTTATTGTTGGTCCCGTAATTTTTTCTCATGAGTTATCTTTTAGACAGGTTTTTCTGTTGCTGGCTTTTAGAACTATGGATTTTTTGAACATCTGAGTTGATTTAAAATGAGACAAAATTGCTGGCTTTTAGAACTATGGATTTTTTGAACATCTGAGTTGATTTAAAATGAGACAAAATTTCTGAATTAAGGTTTTAAAATGCATGAAATTTTGATCCATGCTAAATTCAGACTATCTATAAAAATTTGACCTAATTCAAACCCATTTTTTTTTTCCTAAAAAACCCAACTCTAGAAAAAAATTACTTAAAATTACCTACTTCACTATCAAACTATTTTCTCTACAAATATTGTTAAATGAACAATCCCAATTTTTCTCAAACACACAATGAAAAACTGACATGTATAAATTACTCAATAAATAAATAACCATTTTTACACTATGTTGAAAAACTGACATGTATCATTACCACTGATGAATTTGTTTTTTTAATTTGTTCGTTGTATATAGGACACAGGTATATACATATTAATTTCAAAATATCAATTCTTCTTGTATAAATATTTTATTTTTTTTATTTTTTCATCCAAATCTAATTACATAAATTTTAGTGAAATTCTCATTTTTTTGTTATTTAATTGCATTTTTGAATGTATAAATAAGTTTAGTCTTCTGAAAAACCTAGGAGCATTAGAATTATGTAGACTCAACCACTCAAATCTACAGTGCCAATAATCTCTAACAAAATTTGAAACAAAATTGATCCCAAAATATACACACACAAAAAAAGTCAAAAATAAAAAATTTGCTTAATAAACACCATATTACTCACTATTAAAATATGTGGTTATATGTGATGATGTAAACACCAACTCACATAACAATTCAAATTCTATCATGTAAATACCATCTCACACAACAATTCAAACTCAACAATGTAAACATCACTTCCCATAGCATTTAATGTTTTCTAACAAAATAGTTATTAACAATTAATGTTATTGTGTGTGTGTGTGTGTGTATATATATATATATATATATATATATATATATATATATATATATATAATATGAGAGAAAGATAAAATAGATCCAAAAGAATTTTATAACTTATAATCTCAAAATTAAGGACAATACACCCTATCATATTCTTCTAATAGAAGCAAGTCTTTCCCCCATTGAGAGAACTCCTATGATTAGATACCTAACTTACAAGAACAAGATAAACAACAACATGGAGGACAAGAGGCTCCCCAAAATTACTTCAAACTCTAGCCAAAACCACAAAGAGAGGATGACATAAAGATGCCAATTCTTGGCTAAATCATTGGAAAATACAAGAAAAAGCCATCATGCATAATACTCATAATATTACAAATATGATGACTTCTAAATTTAAGGAGAATATGTGGTGTGATAAAGAATTAGAGGATAAAAGGAAATTAAGATACTACAAGGAGGTGGTCAACCCTAATTTAGAAGATCAAAGTACTTCTGAGTTTTGTCAAGTGGAAAGAAGAAAATCAACATTGCTAAAATAAGGACAAACTTTCACAATCTACATGGTGTTAAAATAAAAACAAACTCTCACCTCTCACTAGCTACATAGGGAAACTCCGTGACACTCTATGATTTTGAAATTCTTTCAATACTTTTTGAGCATAGAAATACAATTTTAAAGAAATCAAAGTAATCTCTTACCTTCTTCTTAAGTCCAATAAACCAACATTAATATTCTATAAATACCAACATTAATATTTTATAAATACCTCTATATATATATATATATTATTTTAACTTAACACACTTAAATTATAAACCATAATTATACACTATATAAATATTATTTGACTAATACACATGTACCAATTTAAGATCATGTCACATGATTGTTTTATATACTCTAGAATTAAAATAAATACCACATGAATGTTCTTATACTATAGAATCAAAATACATACCAATTTATGACTAAAATCAAAATACCTATGTTATTCTTTAACTCTCACACACCTCAACTATGAATGTTTTATATACTCTAGAATTAAAATAAGTACCACATGAATGTTCTATATACTATAGAATCAAAATACATACCAATTTATGACTAAAATCAAAATACCTATGTTATTCTTTAACTCTCACACACCTACACCTCAACTATAATGTAAATTATATTTATTTCACATGAATGTTTTATATATTTTGAAATCAAAATACAAATTTATGACTAAATTCAAAATACTAATGTTATTCTTTAACTCTCACACATCTCAATTATATTTTAAATTATATTTATATTTATACACAATGTTAGTAATCCATGTCATGAGATTATAGTAATGAGTTTGCTTTTGATGTGACATTAATTTTCCTTTTACTATAAATTTGTGTATGCAATGTAATGCTTAACATAGGAAAACAAATATATATATTTGGATATAATAAAAATATGTGTTTCTCAATTCTAATTGGTTGATAGAATTGAAGTTTTATTGCTCCCTTAACGTATTTCAATATGTAGAATTAATTACATAATCAATGAATTTCACCAATCACCACATCTAAATATAAAAGTTGAACTATGTATTCATTATTATGCATTATTATATTTATATTATATTTATTATCTAATATATTATTTATTATTATATTTATAATATATTTATTATATTTATATTAGATTTATGAATATTATTGTTCCATTCAACTTATGATTCATTATACATTTTGAATAACAAACAACCCTCAATTATTATCTTTTGACAAAAAATATTCATTACTTGTGCATTTAGTTATATTAAGTTTCATTGTTCAACATGTATTTCCCAACTAACTCGACAGGGACTGTGTCGCCATGCAACCCTTGTTCTTTAACTCTCACACACCTCAACTATATTTTAAATTATATTTATATTTATACATTGTATAAATATTTTATAAAATATTATTTATTAATTTATATTTACTAATTTATTTTAATTTATGTTTATGTTAAAATTTTAATATTATTATTTAAATTTTTTATATTCTTTGTTTGTGGGATAAGGGGCTCATTAAATTAACATAAACATAAATTAGTAAATACAAATTAATAAATAATATAAATTTAATAATAATATATTTACTAATAGCATAAGGATTTGATTGTGAAAGTCTATAAAAGTGTACATACCCTACTCCTTGAGGATTTGAATTTGTGATTTTTAAGGAGAAAACACATGCTCTTAATCATTAGATCTATTTATATTATTTTATAATATAAAATATTTTATATAATATAATTTTAAAACATGTGATTAAGATTTTTTAGTGCATTTTAAAGTTTGGATATGCTTTGAGAAAGTTGTGAGACGGAGGAAGAATGTAAGTTGAGCCCAAATTCAAAACTTGAATACTTTCCATCATGGAGGAGATATTGTCACCTAAAAAAATTATTAAATAACTACATACATACGTATGTGACAACATCTAAAAAAATTAAAGCATTGTAAATCCATCTTAAACCTAGACTTAAATCCTGATTTAAAATGAAGTCATAGAAGATAATTATCTTAATTTTTAATATTAGTATTATATTTATATATTTATTAAATATTATTTTATAATTTAAAAAATATATATATATATATATAATATTATTTTAAAATATTTAATTATAATTTATTATATTTATATATTTATTAAATATTATTTTATAATTTAAAATAAAATGTATAATATTATTTTAAAATATTTAATTATAATTTTTTTAATTTAAGTTAAAAATAAATATGTTTAAAAAATTACAAATTAAAAAAACTATGTTGAATTTAAGTCCAAAAATTAGATATGTTTTGAAAAAGTTGTAAAACTAAATATCGAATGTTAAAAATATATTATTTTGTGAAAAATTATCTTAACATTTAATATTGAGTGTTATTGTTTTATTGGTTGTTACTTGAAGTAGTTATTGTTTTATTGGTTGTTACTTGAAGTAGTTATTGTTTTATTGGTTGTTACTTGAAGTAGTTATTGTTTTATTTGTTTTTAGTTGAAGTTAAGAATATATATATTTTTTAAATTATCTTAATTTTTAATGTTTTATTTGTTATTAATTCTTGTCGAAGGGTAGAGGGACTATAGCGATCGATAATTTGTTGACTTCATATTAATATGTTTTTTTATTATAAATTTTCGCATCATATGTATTTTTCATACTAAAGAAGTAAAAACATTATTTTATATATAAAAAAACTTATATGTTATCGTCTCATTGGAGAATATATTCGAGGTATTATTGTCAGCTTCGATGTTCCCATTGTTGTAAATGTGTAGATATCCAAAGTTTTGAGCTTAGACGCTCCTTTTTAATTTTATTACATTTTTACTGAAATGTTTACAAACCGAAAGTTCTGAGCATGGACATTGTTTTTTAATGTTTTTTATTATTGGTCCCTGCAGAATGCATAGCGGGACTATAGTGATCGCATATTAATATGTCATTATACTATTATTATTATTATTAGTCCTTTGTATTTGTATTGAAATGTTTGCATAACGAAGGTTTATATCATTAACACTTTTTTTGAGGTGCTTGAATATGCCTGACAGCTTAAATGTTTACATAGCGCGAGGTCCCGAAACAGGCTTAACAGCTTAAATGTTTGCATACCGTGAGGCCCTTAAACAACCTGACAACCTTAAATTTTTACCTAAATAGGCTTCTCGGAGTACATTTTTCCTCGAAATTTTCCATACAATGTTGCAGTGAATTTGGACAATATTGTTGTCCACCGCCAGTTGAATAGGCATTGTATGGTTCATACTTCTTCTAGGCTTGGAATGAAATTTCGTCATCGTTGAAGCTACATACATTGTTTACTGGTTCGATGGGTGCTTCTTCTTCGTTTGTTTGTCGGTTGTTGCTTGTTGTTGTTTGGTTCAATTTTGCAAGGTTGGGGACCTGCGCTTGCGGTTGGACCTGTTGGTGCTTGTTGCTTGCTTTTGTTTACTTCAACTTTGTAGGTTTGGGGTCCTGCATTCACAGTTGGATCTGTTTTTTTTTTACTTTGTGGGGTCCAGGTGTTGCACCCACAATTCGACCCGCGCTTCTGTCGTTCATCGTTTCGGAGTAAGTTTCGATGCCATAATGTCATTTTCTAGTCATTCTTTGTTGTTCAGTGTTTGCAGTTTGCAAGTAAGAATGTTTGATTATTTATACTGACACGCTCATCATATGTTTCTAGTTCCTTCTGTTCTTTGGCTGCAGTTTGGTAATCCTTGGAGATACATATGTTGTTTACTGGTTCGGTGGTTGTTGTTTGTTCACTGGTTCGTTGGTTCGTCGGTTGTTGGTTGTTGGTTGTTGTTGTTTGGCTCAAGTTTACGAGTTTGGGGCCTTGGGGCTGCAGTTGGGCCTGTTTGTGATTTCTCGTTGGTTTGGCGCTTGCGGTTTTATTTTTTTTACTTCAGCATTGCAGGGTTTAGGTTATGCACTGACAGTTGGAGCTTATTTTTTTTGGGGGGGGCGCTTTGCGGTGTTCAGGTCCTGCACCCGCAAGTTGACCTACGGTTGTGTTGTTTTCCGTGTCTGGCGAGGTCGAGATCTGGTGCCTGTTCCGTGCCTGGTTGTTCTACTGTAAAATTTTGTTGGTACTTCAGTGTTGACATGATACAAAATAGTGGCATAAGAAATAATTGGACAACTACATGTGCAATTACAATATCTGTTGTCTTTTTGTTAAAATAAAACATGTGCAAAACACACTTATTAACCATATATGGTGAAATGTGCCCATATCACAATACAACTTATTTATCCTCTACAGAGACTGGTGTGACCACGATACAATTTGTCTTATACTTGAGATATGATATGTACACCAAAGATACTGCAAAATTATATTTCCATGTATGGAAGCATATCTGGATACTTTGCCACAGAAAACCAAAATCATTTAGCTATGGCCATGCAATTTGTTAATATTTTGTGGCTTGTAATATATTTTGGGTAGGGAAAAACTTTATATATTTACAACCATGGATAGAGAAAAGCAAAGGTTCATGTTTCTAACTATCTTTTATTCTATTTGTTGATTCTCATTTATTGTATGTACATATTACTTGTTCTTCGTTGCATACCAACTTCCATTCATGTTCATTGTATTTTGTGCATTCCCATATCCAAACAAACAGAATAGTTGGAGAAAAAAAAGGAGTCTTAACTGCAGTGGTAGAAGAGGAGATACAAAGGTACATGCTTGTAATGTTATTTCATATTCTGTTGTTTTGTATTTCATTTATTGTATGTATATGTGTTCACCTAGTTTATTGTATGTAGATATTGTGTACCTTCCTACATAATAACTTATCTTCATGTCCTTTGTATTTCCCGTGCCGCTACATTGAAAAAATTTGAACTCTGTTTATTTTTTTTACATGCCTTCCCGCATACTAACTTCCTTCATGTCCACTGTATTTTTCCTACATTGCTACATTTAAATAGAGTTGTTGGAGAGGACGATGGACTCTTTGGCACGAATGTGGAGGAGGAGTTACACAGGTGCTTACATGTACTCTTATGTCATATTCCAGTGTTTAATATTTCATTTATTGTCTATGTATTTGTTCTATTGTTTTGCACCTTCTTTACTGTATGTATATACTACGTATCTTTCTGCTTATTCTCATGTGAATTGTATTCTCTGTGTTGCTACATTGAAATAAATAGAACTATATTTCTTTCTTTTACATGTCTTTTTGCATACTAACTTCCCTTCATGTCCACTGTATATTCGGTGTTGCTACCTTGAAAGAAACAAATTGGTTGGATAGGAAGATGAATTCTTATATGTGACAACAGAGGGGTCTGTGGTACAATCTTCGAAAAGGTATACCAACTGTGCTAGTAAATTAAACATACAAAATGGGCAGGGGCATATAATATTGGACTAGAAAATGATGATTTGGCAACAATGAGCCTTTGTGCCCTCCCCATTTCTAATTTTTCCATTTTCTATTATCCCTTTTGCTTTCTGATTGCTTTTCTTAGTCGTCTTTCCAAAAATGCCTTGGTGCATGGGTTGGCGGACTCACGGGTTCACATTTATGGTCATGCTTCTACCTTATTCCATACTTACCCACTTTGTCGATTGTGGGTGTTGCGCTGGCGGGTTCAATATTGTGCCTATGGATTCAGAGGTTCCATGATATACAGATTGGTTGTCATGCCCTGCCATCATGCCCTATTTACTGTTACACATTTTTTCAGTCAAAAAATCTGAGGCATAAAATTTGACCCTTGGGTCCTCGTGTTTCCTGAGTATCCCTTGACACCCTATTTCATATTCCATCTCCTTCTACCCTGCATGTGACATTAAGAACAATTATGGACAATATACAATGCATATACTTGTTTGGTCCTTCTCATTGTTCATCTACACATGCTTGCATCAGAAAAAGTTGGACTAGTGACATGGCCATGAGCAGTCAATCATCCCAAACATCAGCAGACTAACAAGGCCAAAGGTAAGTATGCATACATTATGTTCCTCATATGTTTACCAAACAAATATCCTCATCTATTTATTCATCTATGGCATGGTGAATATGTTGATGTCATCTGCAACACATACTTCGCAGTTCACAGGAAGTATCAACAAGTGCAAGCGAGACGTCAAACATAGCGCAGGTTCTGCAGACTAAGAGATCTGGATGCAAAACTCTGGCTCCATAGTTCGTCCAAACTGTGTGTCTACTTGTACATTTATTCCAGGAAAAAAAGAAAACAAAAAAATAGTGCACACTAGCATTCGCATCACTTCTCCTGTTCAAAAAATGTCACTAGGTCTAAACTTGTAACACCCAAAATACTATCAATAGAGGGCTTGAACAAGCATCGAACTGGACAAGTGTTCATCGGGGACATAATGGTCATCTATAGCACCTACTTGGACAAGGAAAACAAAACTAGATCCATTATGCGTGCTGACATGATATACAAGGAGGCCCTTATGACAATCACACTGACTATTCCTACACAACTTGTCCAGAAACATGCATAAAAGATATTACCAAGTAATGGGATATCCATTACAAATTTTAATACATTGCCCAAAATAGTATATGATTGTGGTAATTGTGATCGGATTATATCGCTCAACGAAACAAGTATTGTGGAAAAAATCTCGCTATTTGTTCAGAATATCGTTTTGTGCCGGACACAACTATCAACCAACTTGCACAGAGCAACAACATTTACCCAATCAGAACCATTGGCACAACTGTCACACTCGCGAGAAAACTTGGTTCGCAACACATTCTCCATATAAAATATGGAGAGTCAATCAACGACAAGGCAATGGTATCATTCTCCATATCCAGCTTTGTCCTTTACTTTCACATGTCCATGTATCTTGGTTAAGTTACACAAATATTGCATTGTTCCATGCTGCAGCTACAATTGTTCAACACCCATTCAAATTTGTTTTCGTCAATGGAACAACAATTGCATAAAGGGCAATTTCCACTTATGCTCTTCAAAAATATAACAAAGAAAATAGATGTTAAATAAAGGATCTTTCGCACAACCCAAGAAACATTTGTAACAGAATTGCACGCAGACATAGTACAAGATCTAAAGAAACTAACTAGCTCTACAATTGTTGTGCGTATACATCTACAAATTCATCCTCACTTTGCTCATACAAATTGCCTTTACCAATTTTTTGCAGTTTTATTTCTTTTAGCAGTTGTATATTATATTGTTCAATATATTAACTCATATGCTCACGTTTCCAGGTTGAAGGTGTTTTGGTTGCAGTGAATGCGTACTCGACCCTCTTTGAGCCTGTATGTGCGAAATGAAACTCTCCTGCTTATGCTTATTCTTTCATAAGTGACGATACAATTGATTGTCTTCTATGCAATAAAAAATGTCCATACATATATAGACATTGCCTCAATGTTGCCATCTAAACTATGGGCAACACAACTGTACATTGTACAATTAGACAACCTCTGTTACAAGATGTGCTTCCTGGGTTAGAAGAATTGTCATATGAATCATACCTACAGAAAAAGGAAAACAATGTCTACATGTTGCGCGACTTTTAGATACATAGCAAATTTACCTTAAATGAGGACAATGTAATATTGCATATCAGCTGAAAAAGTAAAAATAAATAAAAATAAAATAAAATCAAGCTTTGGCAGGAAACAAAAATATGTCATGTGTGTCTGCAATTTTTCTTCAACACCCAAATGAATGTTCGTCGGCCCGTTGGAGGAGTCTGCATGTTTTTGGGTGCCCAAATTGGACAATTGTTTTCCAACTATATAGCCATGGTAGGATTTCTGCATTTTCTTTTGGGTATACCCAAATAAAATAAAAAATTGGTCTCCAACTATACATTTATGGTATGGTATCTGCATTTTATCGATGCCCTAATTGAAAAAAAATGATTCGGCAGGGATTGAAAGATGAGCTTGAAATTTTCAGAACTCACTATAGATATTGGGGAGTTCAGACATTGGAATTCGTACAGGCAGGTGCGGTTGTTGGTGATGTACATGCACATAAGATTGTTTAATCCATAAATGGGAAGCATGAGCGCAAACCCCATAAAAAGTATCCAACTGTAAATAACTCAGGCCCATCCTTTGAACCGTCGAAATAGCTTGCTCCTCTGGGCAAAACCATCAAACATTTCCAATAATATTGGAAATTTGGCATTGTTAAAACTGGTGGTGATAGACCATGGCACTATCAGAAGAAAATGTCCATAGTGATCTTTCTTAATGGTAAAATAGTAATCGACAACTTCCTTGTTCCACATTTTGAGGTTTGGTTATAGCTAGCATACAGTGGCGAAGCTCCATTGGTTTTGTGTTGTCTTGTGTTTGGCAGACTTTTGTTCATATCCCAATGCCCCAGTTATTTTCTTGTGGGAACATATACTAGATGTAAGAGAAAACCAATGCCANTATATATATATATATATATATATCAAATTGTTTGATGCAAAGGTTGATGCGTACTACTCTATGGAACCTTGTGGGACCTTGCTTGACGCCTTCTATGTTCGTGCGTTGCCTTCTGCCTCAACTTTCAATACATTTGGTGTTTATTTGGTTCTTGGTTGTATGCTTCGTTTTAGAAAATTAATAATACATTCAGGATCTTCGCAGTTTTTCTACGATCTTAAAGACTATAGAGGACATGCCTTTCCCTTTAATATAAGATCTATGACGCAAATGTAGTGTGTGGCTCGTTTTAGCACTTTTCCTTGATCGATGAACTTAGCAAAATTAATCTCCTGGAATAATTTGAAATAAAAGAATATATAATATGAAAAGTCCAATGGAACTATCATATCAACGAGAGGACATTAAAAATTCATTGATGTTATATTTGCGGTGAAGCTGGTAGTACAATAACTTTACTTAAACATCCCAAATTTGATTTTCTTGTAGCTTTTCGATGCTTCTCTAATACAAACAGATCCTGGAAACTATAAGCATGGCTCATTGTATCTATTCCTTGATTGAAGAACATGTTCACATGTTTAATACACTTCATAGTTACTGTTACGACCATCAATGGGGCTTTCTTACACCAATTCCCGCTTCCGAAAATTGCCATCCCCTTTCTTTTTTCCCTTTGCTTTTCCTTTCTGGTTACTTACTCATTTTTTGGAAAATGTCTAGGTGCGGGAGTTAGCGGATTCACGTCTTCAGATTTCCACTTACTTTTATATCACCAGCCCGACCGACCGCTTCCCCATTTCATATTGAACAAACTTTTTGGATCGCGGGTTCCCAAATAAGCAGGTTCAACATTGTGTTTCCATTGTTTCATCACCTACAAACAACACCCATAATTTTGTGATCTACAAATTAGCAAACAAATTCCCCTTTATCTCGTTTTTAGCACTTTTCCTTGATCGATGAACTTAGCAAAATTAATCTCCTCGAATAATTTGAAATAAAAGAATATATACTATGCAAAGTCCAATGGAACTATAATATCAACGAGAGGACATTAAAATTCAAATTCGTCGTTGTTATACTTGCGGTGAAGTTGACATTACAATAACTTTACTTAAACATCCCATAATTGATTTTCTTGTAGTGTTTCAACGCTTCTCTTATACAAACAGATCTTGGAAACTATAAGCATGGCTCATTGTATATATTCCTTGATTGAA
Source organism: Picea engelmannii (assembly GCA_009831015.1). Taxonomy (NCBI): domain Eukaryota; kingdom Viridiplantae; phylum Streptophyta; class Pinopsida; order Pinales; family Pinaceae; genus Picea; species Picea engelmannii. The sequence goes on along the minus strand of ML779142.1, from coordinate 324,622 downwards.
GAACATGTTCACATGTTTAATGCACTTCATAGTTACTATTAAGACCATCAATGGGGCTTTCTTACACCAATTCTCGCTTCCGAAAATTGCCATCCCCTTTCCTTTTTCCCTTTGCTTTCCCTTTTTGGTTACTTACTCATTTTTTGGAAAATGTCTAGGTGCAGGAGTTGGCGGGTTTAGTCTTCAGATTTCCACTTACTTTTATATCACCACCTTGACAGACCGGTTCCCCGTTTCATATTGAACAAAAATTTTGGATCGCAGGTTCCCGGATAGGCGCATTCAACATTGCATTTCCATTGTTTCGCCACTTGCAAACAACACCCAGACTTACGCGATCTACAAATTAGCAAACAAATTCCCCTTCATCTCGTTTTTAGCATTTTTCCTTGATTGATGAACTTAGAAAAATTAATCTCCTGGAATAATTTGAAATAAAAGAATATATACTATGCAAAGTCCAATGGAACTATCATATCAACGAGATGACATTAAAATTCAAATTCATCGTTGTTATACTTGTGGTGAAGCTGATAGTACAATAACTTTACTTAAACATCCCAAAATTGATTTTCTTGTAGCTTTTCCACGCTTCTCTTATACAAATAGATCCCAGAAACTATAAGCATGGCTCGTTGTATCTATTCCTTGATTTCTTTCGCGTTTCATATTGAACAAACTTTTTGGATCGCGGGTTCCTGGATAAGTGGGTTCAAAATTGCGTTTCCATTGTTCCGTCGCCTGCAAACAACACCTGGATTTCTGTGATCTACAAATTAGCAAACAAATTCCCCTTTTATCTCATTTTCTTTCTCTTTCTGTTTACTTGGTCCTTTTTCTGAATGTGTCACTTTTTTGAATGTCTCGTGCTTTTATATACAACACTCAAAGTTTCGCAATATACAAATTGACCTTTGAAATCTGTCATTGTCTCATGTTCTATGTTACACATTTTGCATTCAACAGTTGGGGTAGATACAATTTGACCATCGGGCCCTCGCGTCTCATGAGTAGAGCTTGTGGCCCTGTTTTCAAGCCCATCAATATTCCCTGTTCCGAGTATGCCTAATGCTTTTATATCACGAGTCCGACCAACCACTTGTCTATTGCATACTTGGCCACTATTACCATCGTTGGTTCCTAGCCAAGCTTGCTCAACATTGTGCTTCCATTGTTCCGCTACGTACAAACAACACCCAAAATTCCAAGATATACAAATTGACGACCGAAATCTGTCATTGTGACATATAATTTGACCATCGGCCGCTCTCGTCTCCTGAGTATATCTTGTGACCCTATATTTGAAGCTTGCCCGTCCACTTTTCATACTTGGCCATTTCTTGGAATCTGTTTCACGGGTTGGCGGGTGGACAAAATGTACAATGCTTAGTCGCTCTTCGCCATCCCCACCACCTCTGTACTTCTTTCTAGATATGAAATTATTAAGCATAAATTCTAGTAGTTCATCGTGTAGGAACCGTTAAGATTGTCATTAATGTTCGGAAGGCCGGAGAATATTTGTCATTAATATGAATTAGGCTAAGATTTGCGGAGAAGATTGTTATCCTTTCCAACTATTCATTTCAAACATGATGCAATCTCTTTCATGCGTCAACCGATTGGTGCCTTTACGAAATCTCAAATTCTTAATCGCTCTTCGCTATCACTGCCACCTTCGCACTTTTTTCTAAATATGTAATTAGTAAGCTTTAATGGTAACAACTTATTACGCACGAACCCTGGAGATTGTCATTGATCAGCGAAAGGCTCGAGGAGATCTTCCATTGATACACATTAAACCAAGATTTGCAGAGGGTTATATTATCCCTTCCCAATTTTCATTTCAAACATCATCTGGAGCAAATGAAAATTGTCGTTAACTTATGGCAGCAGTTCTATCCAGATACAATAAACACATTTGAGCGTGATGGCCAAAGGTTCCAGTATTCCAGGGCATATTCTTACTACTCGTCTCCCTCCGCCCAAGAGACAAAAAGGAGATGGTCCCTTGGTGAACCGAGAGATATATTTCAAGCCAAAGAATTCCAAGGCAACCCTGCATGCTCAGACAACCTGTCCGCTTTCATTGATGGTTGGCACAGAGGTTGATGCGATGGGTTTCAAGTTGGAAGAAGATGATGTGATGGACGATGATACAACAAAGGATGATGGTAATGCAAAGATTTTTTCCACTCCTGCGCCCAAATTGAAATCAACCATAACGGGCGGCAGTTCCCGTCTCGACGGTGGTGGTCCCAACAACACCAAAAGAAGGTGTTTCAGAAAATAAATCAACGTTGAACGCAATAGCCTCTTTGCAACTCAAAAGTAGGAATTCCAGAGGTCCAAATTAGTCTGTTCTGGGCAGAAGTATTTCACTGTAAGGAAATGATCTATTGATGCTCCTGAAGATATATTTCAAGCCAAACAATTATTCAATTACGGGACCACTTTCCTTTTCTCTGGATATAGAATTAACATCTTAGGGAATGAGAACCAGAACTCCCACTGGTGCAAGGAATATTCCTACTAGTCATCTCCTTCTACCCAAAATGGACTAATTTGGGCCTCTGGAATTACTTGTGCAACCTGTGTCCTTGAATTTTTCGACTGCGAGGAGGTGGTTTCTTGGTGTGTCCTAACTTTAAGCTTCGGGCTATTCTGTTTTCCCTGCAACGTTTTTCGTCTTCTTCCTCACGGGAAGCTTGTGAGAACTATCAATTTTACCGCAGGATTGTTGTTCATCTACTTCAAGCCAAGGATTTATTCCACTGCAGAACCACTCTCATGTTTCTTTGTCGCCTCAGGTCTTCCGCAAAATATTGAGATCGGGGCACCGAACATTGATCCACCGAGGAGAAGACTGCAAGGATTTCCTAAAAAAAAGCATGGTAATCAGTTTTGTATGCATATTGAAGAGCATCTCGATGGCTCCTGCATGTTCCAGATCCTGTGCCTGTGTTTATGGAAAATATGTTCAATGTTTTGGCCCAAAGAACTCGATCCAATTTCTATGGATAAATATACAGTGCTCAATATTCTTTTTTTTTAATGGATTTACTATTAAAATATTTTCCTTAGAGTCTTGGTTCCTGCTTCTTTTCTGAATTTAACAACTCTTCTCATTGGCATGGTTCAATAGTCTCGTAGTTCTTTGATAATGTATTTGCTTAAGGTAATTTGTTCTAAAATGGAGCATTTAACAATTATATGACAATGCATTGTGTCGATCCATCAGGCTTTTATGGAAACAAAAATGAACTTCGGACAGTTTCAAACCAACGTTCAACTCTATTCATAATGCAGATAGAACATAGCAAGACCAAATCACAATGTTGCATCAAGATCGTCATTCTTGTTTCTAGACATGCAATTATTAAGCCTTAATTCTAACAACCCATCATGCAAGATGTTTAATACTTAATTTAATATGTTAAAGTCATGAAAGAATGTATCAAGAACACAATTACTCCCATAAGTTGCAATAAAATCTAATCTTCAAAACAAAGAATTTGCTGACAATTACTAGGAAATGATGGTTTTGGAACAATGGGGCTTGTTTGAAACCAATTCCCGCTTACGAAAATTGTCCTCCGCCTTTCTATTTTCCTACTTTTTTATCCCCTGTAGTTTCTCTTTCTGGTTACTTAGTCGTTTTTTTTTCCAAAAATGTCTTGCTGCGCGGGTTGGCAGATTCACGCGTTCACATTTTCATCCATGCTTTTATATGGAGATTCTTATCGAGCGCTTCCCCTTTGTCTAAATTTCACTTTCCATTGTTCAGTGACCTACAAACAACACTTTGGCTTTTTCGATATGCATATTTACTTATGGACTCCCACATCATCCCCTCTTTTGTGTTACACATTTTGCACTGAAATGTTCCGATATATACAATTTGACAGTCGGGGCCTTACGTCTCCTTGGGAACCCTTGTCACCCTATTTTGAAGCCCGTCTGACCTCTTTCAACACTTGACCATTTCTTGACATATCTTTCGCGGATCGTCGAGTTCACGGGTTTAGGAAATTTCCAATTTCTAGTTGTTGTTTCATGTGCTTGCTACCTTCAGATTTCTTTCCAAGTATATACAATATGTATAAAACTTCTCCAGAAACATACAGAAAAAGATCTTTCCAGGAAATGGAATATCTATTACAGATTTGAATATATTGGACCTTCTTTTCCCTCTGAACTATACTTAACCAAATTCCTGTCTATTTTCCCCCTCTACTCTCTCTTTCTCGTTACTTAGTCGTTTTTCCGAAAATGTCTCAATCCGTGCGTTGGATGACTCATGGGTTCACATTTGTGCTCATGCTTTTATATCACGACTCCAAACGACTGCTAGCTATTCGATGCCTAGCCACTTTTCAGATCGTGGATTCCTGGGCAGGCGGGCTCTATATTGCACTTCCATTGTTCTATGACCTGCAAACAACACTTGGACCTCCGCAATATACAAATTTACTGCCACACTCCCACATCATACCCTCTTTCGTGATACACAATTTGCACATGAAAGTTCTAAGACCTGCAATTTGACCTTCGGGTCATCACGTCTCCTGGGAAACTATTGTCACCCCCATTTGAACCCCCTGCGTCCGCTTTCCATATTTCGCCATTTGTTGGAATCTCTTTCGTGCCTCCAATTCCAAACTTACTTGACTTTTTCGTTTGCGGATTCCCAGACAGGCAGAGTGCACTTCCAGTGTTCCTTGATCTGCAAATAGCCCCCAGCTTCTGAGATATACAAATTGACTTACAGACTCCTAAATCAGGTCCTCTTTCGTGTTACACAATATGCACTCAAATGTTTCGATCAATACAATTTGATCGTCAGGGCCTCACGTCTCCTCGGGAACCCTTGTCAGCCTATTTTGAAGCCCGTTCGACCGCTTTCCATGACCATTTCTTGCAATCTCTTTCGTGGATCGTCAAGTTGGCGAGTTTAGAAAATTTCCAATTCCTAGTCGTTGTTTTCTATGCTCGCCACCTTCGCAGTTCTTTCCAAGTATATAACTTCTCCAGAAACATGCAGAAAATATCTTACCAGGATATGGGATATCTATTACAGATGTGAATATATTAACCCTTCTTTTTCGTCTTCTTTACTTAACCAAATTATCATTTCTCTTTTCCCTGTACTTTATCTTTCTCGTCACTTAGTCGTTTTTCCGAAAATGTCTAGCTGCGCGATTTGGCGAACTCGCGAGTTCACATTTTCACTCGTTCTTTTATATCGCGACTCCGACTGACCACTTCCCCATTCCATACCCAACCATTTCTCTGACCGCGGATTCCCGAGTAGGCAGGCTCTAGATTGCATTTCTATTGTTCCGTGACCTACAAACAACACCCTGATTTCCGTGATATACAAATTTACAACCGGACTCACATCATACTGTCTTTCGTATTACATTCTACCTATCATCCCCTCTTCCATGGTACACATTTTGCACTGAAAACTTCTGAGACATACAATTTGATTGTTAGGTCCTCACGTCTCCTGTGGAACTATTGTCACCCCATTTTGAAGCCCATCCGTCCACTTTCCATACTTCGCCATTTCTTCAAATTTATTTCGCGGATCATCAGGTTGGCGGGTTCAAGAAATATCCAATTCCTAATCGTTGTTTCCTATGCCTGCGCCCTTTGCATTTAACAATTAGCAAGTATATATAAGATCTTATTTCTAAGTATGCAATTAGCAAGCGTTAATGTTATACCAGGATTTGAGGATATCTCCCATTAATACGCTTAAAACCAAAATTTTTGGATGTTTATATTATCCCTTCTATTAGCACTAGAAGTCACCTTCAGATTGCATTGAAGGTAAGCCCAGTACCCATCAGTTTATATGTCACATGTAATTGAGTTTTGAGTGGTCAAATGGAGAAAACTCAATAACAATAGCGTTCGAACTCATAAATTTGGACTAGCATGCACTAACCATTGAGGTCTTGAATCAACTTCGGTAGGCAAGTTTATCTTTCAATGAAGAAGATCCAATCAACTAGTTTAGATCAACGGCTCACAGGCATTCGAGAATCCAAAATTGCGCAAAGTATAACGCTAGAGCACAAAGCCCCAAGGTGAGCATGAGCTGTTGATATTTAAGAGAACATGTGGCATCCAATCCAAGTGTTTGGGGAAATAATCTTCAAGAGGTTTGAAGCGGGAAGTGTGTAAAACTTCCAAAGGGCCGAATCCTGAAGTCCCGAAGACTCGAAGTGGATCTCGGTCGTCGATTTGAAGAGGGAAGATCCTATCCGTCGATCTAAAGTGACAGAGTTGGGTCATTGATTAGGGAGCCTCATCTCAGATCACAAGATCAACGGTCACACCCCATTACGGGGTTGGAAGGTGCGCACGTTTTAAAATTTCAAAGACGGGTCGTAGTCAGAATCGTGGTTTTTGGAAAGGGACGCGTGGTGGTTCATGGTGAATTGCGGGGACAAAAACAATTTTCTTTCAAACCACCCTTGGTCGCGCCTGCAATTGCAAAATTGCGTAGGTTCATGGCCCTAGGTCACATTGAACATGGAGTGAGGGAGGGGAGATGCGCCAAAGGCCGAAAGAGTCCGTATTGATCACAAAAGAAGATTTGTTGAGCCTCGAGCTCTCAAGATTGACTTGAAGAAGTCATGGGCACCGCCTGGAAACATTCATGGGTGTCAGGACTTGTCCTGATCCCAATGAAGGAAGTTATTGAATATGGGGTCAGCAGTTGAGACCTCATCTCACCCCATAAATGGAAAGCGTTGCAAGAGATCGGCCATAAAGGCAGACTGTCCACCCAAAGCTTCCTCCTGGATAGATTTTCCTGTAAAACGCCTAACTGTGCATGTATCACGTCTGACATAAGGAGGCCTACACAGTTTGGCAGAGCGGACTCCGAATGGAAACTTTGAATGCAGGGGCCCAATCATGCTCCTTGTCGTTGCAATAGTTTTGAGTATATATACTCAGTTTTGATATTTTGTTAAGGTTGAATGGTTGAGCTAGGCTCCCTGCTATTGTAATATTTTGATTGAGAACAAATGGTTCTCTGGTTATGTATTTGTTTTTTGAGACATCTTGGTTAATCTAAGTCATCTTTCTTACTCCATCTTATTTTCCTCTGATGCTGAGAGAGTTCATGTTTGATTGATTCACATGAATTGTTGTAACTGTATTATGATAAATGTTTGATTATAGTACTGTTATGATTTCTTTCATCTTCCTTGAAATTTGAATCCAAGAGGACCTTGTGTTTAAGTTTTTCCTCCTTAGGTTGTTGGAAAATCTGATGTTCATAGCGGACCTCTACACTTTTCTCACTAAATCTTCCTCCTACTCACCCTTACTCCAACTTATTGACTGGAGTTGATTCAAGACCTCAATGGTTGGTGCATGCTAGTCCAGATTTATGAGTTAGAACGCTATTATTATTGAGTTTTCTCCATTTGACCACTCAAAACTCAATTACATGTGGCATATAAACTGATGGGTACTGGGATTACCTTCAATGCAATCTAAAGGTGACTTCTAGTGCTAACATTTCTGGTGCCATTGTCGGGGAACGAATTGAAGACATTTCTCTGGGATAGAATGACAAAGAGATTTTGATTCTGAGGGTGCATCAAATATCAGAACCATTGAAGATTGTAGCTTGCACCTGGCGACTCCACTGTTTCCACTCCACTATTTCAGTTGTGGCTACCTCTAGCACACTTGAAGATGACCCAGAGAAGCTTTCTCGAGAAGGCTTTAGCAGCTGCTTTCTCAACTTGGAAAGTTCCCTGGGAGAATGACCACGATCAAATCTGGTCTTTGATGGTGAACAAAGACCAGACGCATTCAGGTTGCATATCATTCACCTGGAGACTCCATATTTAAAGAATCGATCGGTGACTCCACTAGTCTAAAATGGAAAAAATATTGGCTCGAAGGTTTTCTCCTTTTAATTTCTCCTATGTTCCTGGTTTTCCAAATGTTGTCCCTGCTATAAATGAATGGGATGATTATCTTTCGATATTTAGAGGAAGCAAACATGATCATCCCGGTGAACACTTATTTAATTTTCATATATGCATGCTTGAGCACAATTTTGTTCACGAGGATGTATTGATCAAGATGTTCATATTTTCTTGGGAGAAAGATGCTCGTGAATGGTGCCAATCTCTCCCTGCTGCTAGTATCCATTATTTGAAGGATTTTCATGATGCTTTTAATTTATATTACAAGGATATTTACATGTCTCATCTTATATTGGATGACTGTTGTAATAATTTTGTATCCCACATCGAGAAAATGATAGAGTCTTCCTCGTGTGATGAGTCTGGTGAAGGTCTGAGAGAAAGAGGAAGCACAAAGGATATTTATGTTCATGAGACAAATGTTTTGACTAGCCCTGCTTATGATGAAGAAGGCCTTCCAGGTATGATTGATAATAGCATTGATGATTACATAACAATGGATGTATCATATTATGCCCCTTATACACCTGTTGTCTCAGATTTTGAAGAAGAGATGGTTGTGGAGGAGGATTCTTCTCTTTTCCTTCAAGAGGTTTCCCATGATATATTTTCACCTAGGATTGAAGAGAAAAATCATGTGTATGAACAACCAGAAACAACAGTAACTGTTTTCCTTGAAATGGATATTCTTAACAATTATATTCTTGATGGAATTATTGTTTTAGAGGTTGATCATAGATATGAAGGGCAACCCATTTTTTTAATGAATATTCTAGTGATGATGAGCAACAAGCTTATCCTACATTTGATCACTATGAAGACACTAAGAAACATGATAAAGAGGAGGAGCCATCCATTGATATACATGAGGAGATTTCTTGCCATCAGCTAGCAGATGTTATTAGAGCAAACAAAGAAGAAGTGGATCATCAACCTACATCAGCCCTTCACTCACCTATGCTTACCAGAGACATCCAGCCATATGTGAGCAACTGTGAAGCAGAGCAGGCTTTATGTTACCAATTTTCTGGGTTTTCTCAATTATTCCACGAACCTGTAAGGGAATACATGGAGTTGCATTTCCTCCATTTATTGAAGCCTCCCAGCTTTATCTTGACTTCAACACTGGGAGGAGGGTTGAAAGATGTAATTGTTTTGTTGTCACAGTTGCATCGTCTGTTATCGATCACTGACAGAGTCAATGAGTTTCCAGTTAAGAAGTTGCTTGACTGGCTCTGGTGGAAATTCTTGTTCACCTAACACTGTGTAAAAAATCGGTTAGTCTAGGTATGTACATAAATAAGATCCTTTGGAGCCCATGTGTGTTTGATTTCGTTTTTAGGATAGTGTGCTTGGCGGCTTGTAGTCCTTAGCGAAATGTTTTGAGCTCGACTCCATAACCCAACAACTAAGGCACTAGAACTACTTGTTCTTGGAAGCTCACAGGGAGCATGCCATCCCCTATGGAGCCAAATGTTATCACATGAAATTGTCAGAGCCTTGTGGGTGTGTGGTTTCTACCTAAGACTGTAATTTTTCCTTGTCTCTCTCCTTTTCGCAGACCAAGTCTTAAGATTTTTCCCCTTCGGCTTGTAAAATTGTTTTTTGTTTGCCCCCCCTTTGTGTTTAAAGTGCCCCGGTCTCCCTATTTTCCTAGCCCACAACCAGTTGTCCAAATCCTCGATCACGCTGGCCACAACCATGGACACAAAGCGCATATTTCCTAACAGTCCATTTCGGGCTTCAAGCACAAGCAGTAGGCAAGTTTATCTTTCAACAACGGAGATCCAATCAGCCAGTTTAGATCAACAACTCATAGGCATTCGAGAGTCCAAAATCGCACAAAGTATAGTGCCAGAGCACAAAGCCCCGAGGTGAGCATGAGTCGTTGATATTTAAGAGAACACATGGTATCTAATCCAAGTGTTTGGGGAAATAAACTTTGGGAGGTTTGAAGTGGGAAGTGTGTAAAAATTCCGAAGGGCCAAAGCCCAAAGTCCCAGAGACCTGAAGTGGATCTTGGTCATCGATTTGAAGAGGGAAGATCCAATCCGTCGATCTAAAGCGCCAGAGCTGGGTCTTTGATCAGGGAGCCTCATCTCAGATCACAAGATCAATGGTCACACTCCATTGCGGGGTCAGAAGGTGAGCACGTTTTAAAATTTCAAGGACGGGCCGCAATCAGAATCGTGGTTTTTGGAAAGGGACATGTGGCAGTTCATGGTGAATTGCATGGACACAAACAATTTTCTTTCAAACTAGCCTTGGTCGCGCCCGCAATCACGCAATTGTGTAGGGTCATGGCCCTAGGTCACATTGAAGATGGAGCGAGGGAGAGGAGCTGCGCCAAAGGCTGAAAGTGTCTGTATTGATCACATAGGAAGATTTGTTGAACCTCGAGGTATCAGGATTGACTTGAAGAAGTCGTGGGCACCGCCTGGAAACATTCATGGGCATCAGGCCTCGTCCTGATCCCAATGAAGGGAGTTATTGAAGATGGGGTTGGCAGTTGAGACATCATCTCACCCCATAAATGGAAAGCGTTGCAAGAGATCATCCATAAAGGTAGACTGTCCACCCGAAGCTTCCTCCTGGATAGATTTTCTGGTAAAATTCTTAACTGCGCCTGTCTCACGTTTGACATAAGGAGGCCTACACAATCTGGCAGAGCGAGCACCGACTAGAAACTTTGAATGCAGGGGTCTGATCACACTCCTGGTAGTTGCAACAGTTTTGAGTATATATACTTAGTTTTGATATTTTGTTAAGGTTGAATGGTTAATCTAGGCTCCCTGTTATTGTAATATTTTGATTGAGAACAATTGGTTCTCTGGTTATGCATTTGTTTTTTGAGACATCTTGGTTAATCTAAGTCAGCTTTCTTACTCCATCTTATTTGCCTCTGATGCTGAGAGGGTTCACGTTTGATTGATTCACATGGATTTTGTAACTGTATTATGATAAATGTTTGATTATAGTATTGTTATGATTTCTTTCAGCTTCCTTGAAATTTGAATCCAAGAGGACCTTGTGTTTAAGTTTTTCTTGCTTAAGCTGCTAGAAAATCTGATGTTCATAGCAGACCTCTACACTTTTCTCACTAAATATTCCTCCTACTCACCCTTACTCCAACTTACTGATTGAAGTTGATTCAAGACCTCAATGGCTGGTGCATGCTAGTCCATATTTTTGAGTTAGAACGCTATTATTATTGAGTTTTCTCCATTTGACCACTCAAAACTCAATTACCTATGACCTATAAACTGATGGGTACTGGGCTTACCTTCAATGCAATCTGAAGGTGACTTATAGTGCTAACACCTTCCGAGTGTTAATTTCAAACATCATGGAATGTCATTTGCGCATCGTCGGGTTGGCCTATTCACAAAATATTCAATCCTCAATTCCGAAAACGAGTTTGACCGACCGTTTCCCTATTCCATACTTAGGAACTTTCTTGGAATTCTGTAAATATACAAATCAGTCGCTCAACTGCCCCATCATGCTCTCTTCCCTTTGACATGTTTTGCAGTAAAAAATTCTGAGATATAAAATTTGACCGTCAGACACTCACCTCTCTTGAGTATCCCCCGTAACCCTATTTTGAATTCCGTCCGACCGCTTTTTAGACCTTTCCATTCCTTCCTTGCTCTTCCCCGTCTCCATCACCTTCGCACTTGTCTATAATAAAAAAATGTTTATATATATATATATATATATATATATCTTGTTTCTAAATATGCAATTAGTGAGCTTTAATTCTAACAACTAATTGTGCATGAACCATATAGATTGTCATTGATGAGTGAAAGGCTCGAGGAGATCTATTAATACACATTAAACCAAGATTTGCGGAGGGTTATATTATCCCTTCTGAGTGTTGATTTCAAAATCATGGAATGTCGTTCGCATGTCGTCGGGTTGGCATGTTCATGAAACCTCCAATCCTTAATTTCTCTCCGTCGTACTCGCCACCTTTGCACTTCTAAATATGCAATAAGTAAGCTTTACTGCTAACATCTCATCATGCAACATCCATAGAGATTGTCATTAATGAGAGAAAGGCTCGAGGATATTTCCCATTCATAAGCATTGAACCAACATTTGTGGAGGGTTATATTATCGCCTCCAACTGTTCATTTCAACCATCGTCTGGAGCAAACGAACATTCTCATAAACCTATGGCATCAACTCGACAACAACTCTGTGGAGATACAATGAACATCTTCAGGCGCGAGGACCAAAACTTCCAGTGGTCCAGGGAATATTCTTATTACTCATCGTCTGCCACCCAGAATGAAGTAATTTGGACCTCTGGGATTTCTCGTGCAGGTTGTGTCCCTGGAGTTTTTATTGTAAGGAGTTGGTCTCTTGGTGCACCGATAAATATATTTCAGACCAAAGAATTATTCCACTACGGGACCACTCTTTTGTTTCTTTGTCACCTCAGGTCTTCCTCCAGATGTTAAGATTGTCGGAGCCAACATTGACGTTCAAGGGAGAAGATTCCAAGCAGTTCCTAAGAAAGCATAATAACGGGTTGGACCTCTTGCCCGAGTTCCTGGAAGACCCAATGGCAGTTCCTGAAGATATCACAAGCTTGCAGGTTAGTTCATTTAGAAATCCATTCTGGGAAATTGCCTGGTTGTTTACAAGAATAACGGGACAAGAGTCCACAACAACTATTTCCCGCATGGCTCTTTATATTTTGTATTTCACAGTCAAGGAACAAGCCATTTTTTATTGGGGCAAGCTAATTTCCTATGAAATTTGTTCCCAATTGTCAAGCTTAAAAAAGGGGAAGAAATTTTATATGTCATCTTACTTGTTTTTTGCAATAGCACATTGCTGCCACTTTCTAGAACTATCTATGTCCAAGCAGGTAAATTGGGAATTTGACCTAGTAACGTTTAGGTACCAGGCCTTGTGGAAGCAGAAGGCCTCCCACTGTTTTTATGAGGTTTTTAATGGCTTTGTGTCTATTTTCAAAGTTTTGTTGTTAGGAGAAGATGCTCCCTGCATATATGACCAGGAAACCAGGTTTTGGGACAAGAAGGGGGAACTTCAACATATGGATAATTACATTGTGATAAGGATTTTTGGCTCCAGGGAAAAACCTGCTCTCCTTCCATGTCAGATTACAGACAAAATGTTTGTTACAAAAATAGCAAGGCAATACAACTACTAGTTGCATCTATTCCAAGAGAAGAGAAAAAATAGTTCATTCCTCTACCTTGGAAAGTCGGGGACTTCGTGTTGAGAAAGGTCAATAAAATTGATGAATTCGCAGCCCATTTCAGCAACTTGAACCTAAGATATTCTAAAATCCTAAGAGGGTTCGATCCTAATAGATTTTTTTTAGAACATTTACAAACACTTGGATTCAACAATTATTTTTTCAAAAAACACTTGACCGAAAACATATAGACCGACAACAATGCTGCTACTTCTGATGTCAACGATCTAGACACACTGCAAAGCACCACTGAATTGTACAAGCAATAGGGAAAAGGCCCTGGTGAGAAGAGTGTTCAATCGACAGATAACACTCCCAAAAGTACGACATCCCGGAGCATCACTCCAACGACCCACCACAACAATAAAGAAACTCATAATTCTTCAAATGGAGGAGGAGATACCGACCCTCCTCACCCTAAAATTGATAGTTCTCACAAGGTTCCAATCGACAAGAAGAGAAAAAAAATTGTGGGACAGGCGGAAGAGCCCGAAATTGAGAGTGAGAACATGGAACTTGAGCCTGATCTAGATAACGTATTCTGCCACCTTGATCAGCCCAGAGACGCGATCGAGCATATTCGTCCAATGGACGTAGCTGATATTGAAAATTTTGATGAAGATGAATCCTTCGTGTTCCAGAGCGTTGTTTTTGACAGCCATGCCAAAAAATTAATTATTGAAAAAAAATATGTAAAAAATAAGAAAGGAAAATCTCGTTCAGAGGTTAACCTTGTGAAAATGCGGCCGTCCCAAATCTGTCGACTTCACATAGCGACCGCAGATGCTCTTGATGATTCCATTGGAGGCATTGAGGCCGAGAATGCCAGATTGAGGGATCGGGTCAAGGAATTGGAAGAAGCTTTGATTCCTATGCCATTGCTTGCCAATACTTTGGAAATAGCCATGCCTGCTACCCCTGTAGCCAAGTTAAAAGGATCCTCCAACCTCCTCACATCGTGTAGAGGATATGTGGAGAATAATATCAAGAAAAGAATGAACCTGATTGTTGAGTCGTGGGAAACATAAAAAATCATGGCTTCCCTTGGAACGAGGGAAGAAAATTTGCTCGAACATTTGCAGGCGGAATTAAAAAATGAAGAATGTTTCTATTTAGACATGGTCCTTCCTTTTGGCACCTTTGTCAACAACATGACAGAAACGAGAAGAAGACAACAAGATCTCCCATCCAAAAACCAGATCACTCAATTAAATGCATGCTGGAAAGAAAAAGTGAAGTACTTCTATCTCATTGTCCAGTCATGTGAACAAGCCATGTCAAAGAAATAAAAAATATTCACAAAGCTGACAAAAATAGACCTACGCAGAAGGACCAACGACTTCCAAGACACCAACTTAATTGCCAACTCCTTGCCCTTAACTAAGCAAGCCTTCGATAAACATGTTGATATTTTTAAGGCATTGTCTTTGGAAAAGTTTTACAGCATCCTTGAATATGGTGAAGCTGACATCGATAACTGGCTAGTCAACTATTCGATACAAAATGAACAAATTGATTAGGCTCTGTGTAATCTTTCTATCGATCTAAGGGAATTAGAAAATGAACCTTTCAACATAAAAATATGGAATGATATCAACGTCGCCCCCTTGAGAAGATACATTGAAGAATGGCTCGAGAGGGAATTGAAGCAGGTCGCCGACGAAGACAACAGGCAGTTGCCACGATTCCAGTAGCCGTCGATGACAACAATCAAAAGACATCAACAAACAAATAGCAAAATGGATGATATGTACCATCACTCTAAGTTTATACTGATCACATCCTACTTCCTTTACCAATCCAGTTATTCCACCTTTTTAATTAGAAATGTCTAGCCAAAGACTGATACCTTTCAATTTATTCTTTTCAGGTATTACACTCTATCGTCGCCCACTTTTTCTTTCCACAATCCTATTTCTTGTACATATATCTCTTATGGTCCGCGGGAGCCCCAATCCCAGTCTATATGACAAACACATTTAAAATTCTAGGAATATGTAACAGACAATATTATTTTTTGATATATTTCAAGTAAAATTGTTTTTTATCTCCTTTTATATATATGTCCTCATAAATTTTTATCTTCCACTATGCTAAATGTCAAGAAATTGTGTTTATTTAATTTCAAAACTGTTTTTTATCTCCTTTTGATATATATGTCCTCATAGATTTCTATCTTCCACTCTGTTGAATGTAAGATATTGTGTTTATTTAATTTTAATATAACTTTTTTTTGTGCTGCCACATATAGAGACAAAATAGACAGAAATTTTGAACATAGCAAAATAGATTATACAGTTTCAAAAAAATAAATGGGACTTTCGGGGCCATGTGTTATTTACGACATGGATACCACCTGAGCTTCGTGTTGCTTGCCACATCTCTGTTGCAGTTTCCATCTGGCTCAGCTACTTTTCCCCATCCTTGTGCATTTATTCCCAATTCAACTTGGCAGGAACTACGCTACCATACAAAACCTGCTACTTAAGTATTGTTTAAGTTTTCAAATTTTCATATTTATTTATTTTAATAGTTATATGTTTTAATATCATAGTAGTTGGAATATTGTAAAAAAAAAATTCCAAAACACAGTTTTGAGTTTTTGGTTGAAAACAATGTATTTTTATATATTAAAAAAAAGTGTTTTAAGAAAGTTTTTTGAGTTTTTGGTTGAAAACAATGTATTTTTATATATTAAAAAAAAGTGTTTTAAGAAAGTTATAAAGTGTATGAGGAATATTGTAAAATTTATTTTAAAAGGGTATTATTAGACTTCTTAAAAAAAAATGTATTATCAAACCTTTTATGAGTAAGATAGAGATAGTTTATAAAGATCGATAGAGTTTAGGTGAATGGAATATTAGGCAAAAGTATTATGAATATCTATTAAAATGGTACTTTAGGGCAATGTGAGTTTAGGTGAATGGAATATTACGCAAAAGTATTATGAATATTTATTAAAATGATATTTTAGGGCTATGTTGTTATGGTATTGAGGTGAACATTGTGTTTTATTTATTATGTTTTATTTGTTATTAGTTGAAGTATTATTTAAATTTTTGTATTGAGTTAGTTTAATAATTATATGTTTTAATATTAAAATGGTTTGGAATAGTGTAAAATTTATTTTTTTATAATGTTTTTGGTGAAAATAATGTATTCTTACTTTAAGAAAGTTATAAAATCTATGACTGATAATTCAAAAGTTAAAAAAAAACAAAACAAAAAGAGATATTATCAAAGTTTGTATGAGTGCTATAGAGATAGTTTATGAGGATTGGCTCAAAAGTTAAAAGAAAAAAAACAAATGTATTATCAAAGTTTTTAGAGTATTATAGAGATAATTTATGAGGATCGGTAGAGTTTAGATGCATGGAGTATTAGGTAAAAGTATTATGAATGTTTATTAAAATGGTATTTTAAGATATTATTATGGTGTTTAAATGAACACTATGTTTTATTTGTTATTACTTCAAGTATTGTTTAAATTTACATATTGAATTAATTTAATAGTTATATGTTTTGTATCAAAATCATAAAATTTATTTTTTTATAATGTTTTGGTGAAAACAATGTATTCTTATATATAAAAAAAAAATGAAAAGTGTTTTAAGAAAGTTATAAAGTCTATAAAGGATAACTTAAAAGTTACTTGAAAAAAGTATTAGTTCATCTTTTATGAATGTGATAGGGATAGTTTATGAAGATTGATAGAGTTTAGGTGAATGAAGTATTAGGTAAAAGTATTATGAATATTTATTCAAATGGTACTTTAAGATAATGTTATTGTAATATGTAGTTACTACATATTACATGTAGTATGTAGTAACACGTGTAATATGTAGATACTACATATTACATTGTAGTAACACCTGTAATATGTGGATACTACATATTACATTGTAATATGTGGTAATTACATTTTTTCCAGTGGTATGTAGTAACTACATATTACATGCCAATATGTAGTTACTATATATGCACTATCTACATATTGCATTGTAATATGCAGTATCTACATATTACAATGTAATATACAATATCTACATATTACAATGTAGTTACTACATATTACAATATAATATGTAGCTACTACATGTAATTATCTACATATTAGATACTACATATTACAATGTAATATGTAGTAACTACATGTAATATGTAGTTATTACATTTTACATTATAATATGTAGTATCTACATATTAATTACAATGTAAATGTAATATGTAGTATCTACATAATATATTGTAATATGTAGATACTACATATTAGATGTAATATGTAATATTACATATAATGTTACTACATACTACTATATATTACAATGTAATATGTAGATACTACATGTTAGATATTACAATGTAATATGTAGTAATTACATATTAGATACTATATATTACAATGTAATATGTAGTATCTACATATTATATTGTAATATGTAGATACTACATATTAGATGTAATGTGTAGTATCTACATATTAGAAGCAATATGTAGTATCTACATATTACATTGTAATATGTAATATAATATGTAATATTACATATAATGTTACTACATATTACATGTAATATGTAGATACTACATATTACATTGTAGTAACACTGGTAATATGTGGATACTGCATATTACATTGTAATATGTAGTAACTACATTTTTTTCAGTAGTATGTAGTAACTACATATTACATGCCAATATGTAGTTACTACATATTGCATGCAATATGTAGTTACTACATATTGTATGACAATATACACTATCCACATATTGCATTGTAATATGCAGTATTTACATATTACAATGTAATACAGTATCTACATATTACAATGTAGTTACTACATATTATATGCAATATGTAGATACTACATATCTACTTTATCTACATATTAAAATGTAGTTACTATATATTATATGTAATATGTAGATACTACATATCTACATATTACAATATAATATGTAGCTACTACATGTAATTATCTACATATTAGATACTACATATTACAATGTAATATGTAGTAACTACATGTAATATGTAGTTATTACAATGTAATATGTAGTAACCACATGTAATATGTAGTTATTACATTTTACATTGTAATATGTAGTATCTACATATTAATTACATTGTAATATGTTACATCGTAATTAATATGTAGATACTACATATTACAATGTAAAATGTAGTAACTACATATTACTAATATGTAGATACTACATATTACAATGTAAAATGTAGTAACTACATATTACTAATATGTAGATACTACATATTACAATGTAAAATGTAGTAACTACATATTACTAATATGTAGTTACTACATATTACTAATATGTAGTTACTACATATTACTAATATGTAGTTACTACATATTACTAATATGTAGTTACTACATATTACTAATATGTAGTTACTACATATCTAATATGTAATTACTACATATTACATTGTAATATGGAGATATTGCATATTACATTGTAATATATGTAGTAACTACATATTACTAATATGTAGTTACTACATAT
>ML779142.1:289674-303863 GCA_009831015.1 Picea engelmannii | reverse complement strand
GTAGATACCACATATTACAATGTAATCTACATATAATATGTAGTATCTACATATTACAAAGTAATATGTAGATACGTATCTACATATTACATTGTAATATGTAGTATATACTACATATTACATGTAATATGTAGTATATACTACATATTACATGTAATATGTAGTTACTATTCTTAAAGGCTAGACTATTCTTAAATTGTTTTCTCACAAATTGGCAAATCTATATAGTTAGCTCTCATGGCAACTCTGGGGGTTTGGTTGTGGCTTGGGATCCCACTAAATTCGATCTATCTTCGTTTCTTTGTTATAGAGGCTTGTTTCTTTCAGGAACTTGTAGATACAATAACAAAAGGATGCATCTCCTCAACATCTATGGTCCCTGTACCAACAGGCAAACCTTCTGGAATAATGTCGAAGCATGTGGCCTTCTGGATCTTGAAAACCTGATCATTGTCGGAGATATGAACCTTACTACCTCTGTCAGAGAAATTTGGGGGAACTCAACCTCACAGGACATCTTGACATATTTCTTCACTTCTCTATTTACTTCACACAATCTGGTGGACTATGCTTCTATGCAACTTGCTCCCACTTGATGCAATGGGAGGCTGGGTTCTGATTCAATCTTTAAAAGACTTGACCGATTTCTTAATTCAAACCAACTCATCACAACTCAGGATCGAATTCATACTTGGGTAGACTCCACATTTCTCTCTGACAATGCCCCGATTTTTCTTCTTATGGATTCTTTATCCTATAAGATTGCTCATCCATTTAAATTTAATTCAAATTGGCTTCAAGAAACAACTTTCAATTCTATTGTTATCTATGTCTGGAATGATTCTGTTCACCTCGTTGAGCCATGCATACAACATCGCTTCTCTAGGAAACTTAAGTGTATAAAAGATCGCACTAAAGTCTGGGATTCCTCTTTCAACAAACATTCTATAGAAAGATTACTACAGATTGAATCTGAGCTACAACAACATCAACAATTAGCAGATCAGACTCGATTTTTTGACATCAACAACCAAGATATAAAAACACTTGAATTAGAAAGGAACCAACTTCTTTTCAAAGAAGAAGCTACCTGGAGACAACGATGCAGAAAGAACTGGATTAAAAATGGTGATCTTAATACTAAGTTTTTTCACAATTTTTCTAGCTCCTACAAAAGTAAAAAACATGTCTAGGAGATTGCAATTACAAATGATAACCTTTTCAAAGGACAATAAACATTAAAATCAGTTGCTACATATTACATGTGATATGCAATATCTACATATTACATATAATATGTAGTTACTTAATACAAATTTTTTTCACAATTTTGCTAGCTCCTAAAAAGTAAACAACATATCTAGGAGATTGCAGTTACAAATTGTAACATTTTCAGAGGACAATAAACATTAAAATTAGTTGCTACATATTACATGTAATATGCAATATCTACATATTACATGTAATATGTAGTTACTACATATTACATGTAATATGTAGTTACTACATATTACATGTAATATGCAATATCTACATATTACATGTAATATGTAGTTACTACATATTACATGTAATATGTAGTAACTACATATCTACATATTACATGTAATTACATATCTACATATTACATATTATAATATCTACATAGTTACATATCTACATATTACATATTATAATATCTACATAGTTACATATCTACATATTATTACATGTAATATGTAGTAACTACATGTAATATGTAAATACTGCATATTATATGTAACATGTAGTAACTACATGTAATATGTAGATACTGCATATTATATGTAATATGTAGTAACTACATGTAATATGTAGATACTGCATATTATATGTAATATGTAGTAACTACATATCTACATATTACATGTCATATGTAGATACTGCATATTACATGGCATTACATGTAATATGTAGTTACTACATATTACATGTAATATGCAGTATCTACATATTATTACATGTAATATGCAGTATCTACATATTACATGTAATATGTAGTTACTACATATTACATGTAATAATATGTAGATAGTACATATTACATGTAATAATATGTAGACATTAAATATTACATGTAATAATATGTAGATACTACATATTATTACATTACATGTAATAATATGTAGATACTACATATTATTACATGTAATATGTAGTAACTACATATTACTATATATTACATGTAATATGTAGTATTGACATATTACATGTAGATACTACATATTACATGTAATAATATGTAGATACTACATATTATTACATGTAATATGTAGTAACTACATATTACTATATATTACATGTAATATGTAGATACTACATATTACAATGTAATATGTAGTATCTACATATTACACTTTAACTAAATATTACATTGTAATATGTAGATACTACATATTACAATGTACATACATATTGCGCAATATGTATGTACATTGTAATATGTAGTAACTACATATTACATTGTAATATGTAGTAACTACATATTACATTGTAATATGTAGTTAAAATAATACAACTAATTATATTAAGTAAATATAATTTTTACAATACGTCGAATCAGTCGCTATATTAAATAGCCCCCAAAAAATAAGGTACATCAACAATCTAGCACTATACCAAAACTGTTCAGATGAAAGTGAAACAAATAAATCCCAAAAACTGACAAAAAATGGAGATGGTCCATAACGGGACACAAAATATCTCCAATACATAGCTCCCAAAAGTTCTAAAAAGTCTGATAATGTCTAGCAAAATAGGTCATGATGGATAATCAAAACAAAATAGATCAAAATAGAGATAAATTGAAATGAGTCATCCATCAATAGATATTGATGATGATTCTAGTACCCTCCCTACCATTTGACCACTTATGAAGCACAATATATCCTTCAGGTTCACACAGTGTTTTTTTTATTGCTCATCCACAGCCATATTGAAATCACGAAGGATATGATAAAAGTTTGTTCCTACAAACTTTTTCTTTAATAAACTGATTCTCTGTTTCCATCCTTCCAAGGCACTAACGCAGAGGTTACCTTTTTTATTTAACCAGTTTATAATAACAGAGGAGTCTCCAAGTACTTGTAGCTTTGGTATAGAGAGATATATTGCAATGTGTAAGGTTGCCCAAACTCCCATTAATTCAGCCTTCGTATGTGTACCTGCTCCACAATTTACAAATCATTTGTAAACAGTTGATGCATAAGGTTTAATAATACCCCCAGCACCGCAACATCTCCCATCCTCCTGGGATGCTCCATCAAAGAACGCTACTGGGTATTCAAGAGTATCTGCTATCCAACAGGGATGAATGCACAGATTATTTTTCTTGGCTTCCGTTTTTTTATAGTTACTAAGATATTTAATAACTATCGAAGATATAGATGGCTTCTTTCCATCAAATATGGCAGCGTTTATCTCTAGCCAAATGTTCCAGCAGGTGTATGTCGCGAGGCTGGGAGATTCTAATTTATTCGCAATCCAGCTGGCTAAAAAATCAATCAGATTATTTCCATTCCAACTGTGATCTAAATTTTTGTTCCGTTTAATGTTTAACCAAACTACTATGGTAAAGGGACAAAAAATAAATAGATGTGAGCTATCCTCATCCTCCTTTTTACATAAATGGCATCGCCCTGGACCATTCCAACCCCTGATTTGGAGGTTTTTCCAAGTCATTGTTTTGTTATTGACAGCCAACCACAAAAAGAGTTTTACCTTTTGTGGAATATTCCATTTCCACATTTTAATCCTCCATCTGGTGATCACTGGGAGGTTTTGAGTTGATAATAATGCCTCATAAACATTCTTTACCGTGAGAAATCCTGATGTATCACCCCCGGTCCAGATCAGTTCATCCACATTATCTGTAACTACCACTCTTGCATCTTGTAAGGCCCACCTGAACTGTTTCCATTCCATAGAAAGATCACCTATTAGCCACAAGTCCGCGCTATCTATCCAATTTGACGAGAAAGTGTCATGTTCCTGATTTTTCCAAACCTATGCCAACACCGTGATTTGTTTCTGATTGAGCACACTGATTAGCTGAGAAGATATATACAAGGAGGGTCCAAGACCCAGAATGTTGTCCATACCCAAGCTCACATAATGTCTCGTTCCAGGTTTCCAGTTGATGCAATTCGTAATCAAATGTACCGACTTTACTAGACTTGACCATATTTTAGATGCTGTCGGATAATAAAAGGAGGCGGATCTAAGCCAATTACTTACAGAGCTGAAGGGGAAGTATTTTTATTTTAATATTGTATGACAAATACCCTGCTTGGTTATAACTCTCCACAAGGTCGATGCAGCCAATGCCTTACTAAAGGAAAAAATATTGCGCAAACCCCAACCTCCCCTTCGCTTTGGCCGAGATAATATCTCCCATCGACATAGATGATAGTGCTTTTTTTCTCCATTTCCATTCCAAAGAAAATTATAGAGTAAACTCCTTAACTTGTGAAGAACAAAGGAATGGATCATTGCAAGGGATAACCAGTAGACGGGCTAGCTTTCCAGGACTGATTTGCAAATGATGTATCTACCCCCCATGGATAGCCACCGATAGCTCTAATGATTTATTTTCTTCTCAAATTTTGTTAAAATCCAAACACACTCATTCACTTTTTGTATCCCTGCCTTCAGATAGTAACCCAAATACTTGAAACCAACCGATAGTTTAGAAAAATTGTACAACGGGATATGTTTAAATGTTGTAATATTTGACTCCACGAGCCCCAAGTAATGTACAGTCGACTTTGTATGGTTCACCATTAAACCCGAGACTAAACAAAACAGCTGTACAATTCTCTCAATTTCCTTCCATTCCTGAATTGATGTCTTTATCATTAGAATATCATCAATGAATAATATATGTAAAATTTTTGTAACTCTGGCTACTTTGATACTATAATGATACCTTGTCTCTGACTTGTCTTTAACAAAAGACTCAAAATCTCCATTACCAGGATAAATAATAACTGGGATAGCGGGCACCCCTGGCGCAGGCCTCTGCCACTTCTAAAAAAATCTGTTGCTTCACCATTGACTAATACTGCAAAGGAAGCCAACTTCACGCAAGCCATAATCCAGTTTGTCATATAAATATGAAAGCCGACTTGAATAAGAACCATTCTAAGATAGTCCCAACTGATGCAATCATACACTTTTTGCAGATCAAGTTTTAAGATGAGGGCTTTTTTCTTATTCTTCTTGATACCGTGAATGCACTCATGTGTAGTTCCAATTGCGTCTTGAATCTGGTGCCCTCCCAAAAAACCCAAATGTTCCTCTGATAGGAATCTTGATAATATAGGTTTTAACCTATTTGTTATCACCTTTGAAATAACCTTGTATACTAGGTTGCACAATGAAATAGGCCCGAAGTCCTCAAAATGTTGAGGCTTATTGCTTTTGGGAATCAATGCAATAAAAGTTGAGTTTAAGCTACCTGTTATGCGCCCACTAGTCTGGGTCTCCTCCACCAAATCCAGAAGATCTTTGCCCATTATCTCAAAGAAATGAAGATATAGTTCCACCGACCATCCATCGGGCCCAGGGATCTTTTATTTTTTGAATAAATTTAGTATAACTTCCAGTTCTATAAGAGTAACAGGCTTATATAAGTCCTCCGCTTCATTTATATCTAACATTTTTGGGTACTGACTAGCCACTCGAACCTGTTCTTCAGATATACCAATTATAGAGGGCTTGAAAAATTTCTTGAATTATTCGACTGCCTCATCCGCTATAGCCTTATGTTCTTTTTGTATAGTCCCCGAATTATCAGAAATCTCCCATATAAATTTGTTATTTCTCCTTTGATTGGCAAACTGGTGAAATAATTTATTATTCTGATCACCGCTTTTTACCCATATAACCTGACTCCTAATACGCCATAGGTCCTCCTGCGCTTTCAGAAATTTGTTTCTTTCAGTTTCGAATTTTATGATATTTGTTTCTACCTCCCGAGAAGTATTACCACCCGAGAGCTTATGTATGAGAAACTTAATGTTCTCTTCCAGATTCTCCAAAGCCACTGTATCCCGAGCCTTTTTTTCTTTAGTCCATCTTTTTGTTATGATTTTCAGATCCTTTAACTTCCAAATAAAATGCCTCCGACAGTCAACTTCCTACCGATATTTCTGATCTTTCCACAGCTTTATAACCAATTCATTAAAATCTTTTTCCGCTAACCACTGTGCATGAAATTTGAAAGGGAAAGCTTTTTGAATGTTGGAATTCTCCATCTATAAAATTATAGGGGCATGATCTGATAAAAATGGATATTCAACCCATGCTCTATGAAGTCTGACCTCCATAAGAAAGTCCTCTGAAACCAAAAACCTATCCAACCTCTTAGCGATTGCCTCAGATCCTGCATGCCCATTACGCCAAGTTGCGACGATTTTACCAGGTTTCACATCAATAAGTTTGTGAGCTTGGAAGAGAGTATTAAAGAAACCTGATAGGTGGCCCGATGTAGCTGAACCTCCCCAAACCTCACCGGTCGATAACGTAAGATTTAAATCCCCCGCAACCACCAGGTTCCTTAGTGAAGGTAGGCCATTGTTTGCAAGAGTAGTCTAGAACGTTTTTCGCTCCAAGCACGGTCCATAGACATTCAAAAATTTTATATTCCTTTTAGTAGCAATAATAGAACCTGACAACATAATCCCACCACAAGTAATAAATGGGCACAAATTAAAAAGATGAGGGACCCGCGATACAAGAAGACCTCCAGAAGAACCCACTGAACTCACTGCACAAGATACCCATGAAGGACGAAATTTAATCATGAAATCTCGATCTTTCTGTTCATGTACCAAAGTCTCCTGTATGAATACAATATTAGGTTGTGTGTTTTCCAAAGCACGTCGGAACGAGGCAACCTTTAGGGAGCCACCTACCCCTCTAATATTTAAAGACATGCAAATCATCACTTAGCCCTAGCAAGGGCTTTCACTGCTCTAAGTTCCCCACTGTCAGATGTGGACGGATCCACCACAGAGGATGAAGTGACTGATGACTGTATCGTTTTTCTTGAACTTCTCATTTTTATGGGTGAATATTCTATCCCAAGACCATGAGACCAAGCATATTCCTTAGTGGGTTCCACCTCAGGGTGACTCTCCTCGCCAAGTTCCCCATAGAATCTGGTAGGATCAACCACCCTATTACCAAACAAAGTCGATAGAGGAGTCCGGTCGTTACTGTCCTGCAAGTAAGGGATAAGTGAATCTAGTACCACAGATAAAGAAGAATCGCCTTCCTCCGATTCTCGGTACCCCGGGAGCAGTTGCCTCTCAACCGGTGTGGAATAAACCCCTTGAACAACTTAAGCTAAATATAAGGAAGGGGTTAAGACAGTAACCCCCGAAGGGTCAGGACTAGTATAGTTTGTGACATGATTTGTAAGTTGGTCCCGGTCAAAAGAAAGATTACTGACTAGATTTTTCAAAAACCATGGTTGTTCGGGTTCAGGTACAGATGAAAGAAGAGGACTCAAAGGCCTTCGTACTGGAAACCCTCCATCACCCCCTGTGCCGGACTTCACCACAGGAGGAGGGGGTAATAAATCCGAAGAAGAATTTAACATTTCTTGTTCCATTAACGATAATGTATTATACAGAGCCGGACAATACATAGATAACTTACCCGAGAAAGTATCATTTTTCTCCGGTGATGGGGTTGACTCTAGCTGCGAGATACAATAATCTAAACCTGCAGAATTAACTTCATCCTCTAGATCCCCTAGGTCCCTATGGAGTGTCGTTTTTTTCGATATTTCTTCTTCTGCTCGACCCATGCAGGTATTTCGCAGATGGCCTGTCTTATGAAAATATCTACACCAGAATGGTATTCCGAGATAGTCCAACCTCTGGACTATCCTATGACCTCTCTAGTCAATCTCCAAAAGTTATGGCAGTCCTCCGTGTACATCTATATCCACAAGTATCTTCCCCATCTTCCTAGAAGGTGTCGACATAACAAAATCATCTAAAGAGACAAAGGAACCTAAGGAATTACCTATCGCCTCCATGGCCGCCGCATTCCACAACTGTAATGAGAGGCCAGGAAATACTCTGTGTCTAGATTAAAAGCCAAGCGCCATATTTTAATCATCAGACTAATCCTACCCACCATCCATCTCTTTTATAATAGTCTCGCGGAGTCTTCAGGGGTTCTACAAATAAAACCAAACCAACCCGTTGTGAGGTATATTATCTCGGGAGAGTATCCTAACTCCCTTTTCCAGTTATGATCAACCCACTCCGGTAAAGATTCTTTACACAAATATCTATAAGATAGTCTACCGACAAGTCCACAAAGTGCCAATGTGCAGGTCTCGACCAGACCTACATCCGAGCCAAGAACCATTTTATGAACCGACTTCTTCACTCTCCACAGTCTACAACTATATCCTGGTGACTCAGAACCCTTACCACTTTCCTTTAAACGGTTATGGACATGCTTTACCTAATCCTTAGTCCCCTGGATCTGAGAACTAGAGAAATGCTCGGTCGATGTTGGAAAACTAGAAGTCGGATGCAAGCAATCTGCAAAGGAGAAAGTATGTTCCGTGCTAAGGGAAGGATGCGGTAATGGTGGTAGTTGGGCTAGCTTTGAAGTAGTGTTTAATGTTACAGTATGTAAACCAACCGAATCCACCTGATCGAAGAGACCTTCTTCCTTCCACACTACCTCGCCAACCACATTCATCAATGTGCTAACGTTTTCTTCGACAAGTGGAGGAAGCTTAGCCGCCATGACCTACCACTTGGGCTCCACTCCAGTCAGTTCCCAGCAGAGTTAAAGCACTTCAGGATAAATGCCAGAGCATTCCGAAAAACAAGAGAGAAGAACTAATAAACCCCACCGCCAACGAAACTAATACCAAGGTAAGTGTTCTCCTCACGGGACCCAGAGTCCAGTTCCCAAAAATAGTAGGAAGAACCTTCCTTCCACTAGGAGCCAAACCAAGAAGTATAAACTAACCTTAATCCTAACCCAGTAGAAGCTCCAGAAAACTAACAATGAATAACCATAAAGTTCCACAAAAAACCTAGTAACTCAGATAACTAAGCAATAAAACCCTCTTGTACCAGTGTGAACAACTACTCGCCATTGGCACCAAGTCCGGGTTATTCCAGGATTCAAAAACCAGTTTCGCCATCTCCTCCCCACTCCAACCGACCTAAACTCAACAAATTGAGAAATGGTCCTCTGTAATATGTAGTAACTACATATTACATGTAATATGTAGTAACCACATATTACATGTAGTATGTAGTAACTACATGTAATATGTAGTAACTGTATGTAATATGTAATATGCAGTTATTACATGTAATATGTATAACATATGTTATGTGTATTCATATTACATATAACAGTTACATGTAATATGCACTAACTGCATATTACATGTAATATGTATAACATATGTTATATTCATATTACATATAACAGTTATATGTAATATGAATATAACTGTTATACATATTACATGTAACTGTTATATGTAATATGAATATAACATATGATATATGTATTCATATTACATATAACAGTTAATATGTAGTTACTACATATTACATGTAATATGTATAACATATGTTATATGTATTCATATTACATATAACAATTAATATGTAGTATGTAATATGCAATTACTACATATTACATGTAATATGTATAACATATGTTATATGTATTCATATTACATATAACAATTAATATGTAGTATGTAATATGCAATTACTACATATTACATGTAATATGCAGTAACTGCATATTACATGTAATATGTAGTTAGTGCATATTACATGTATACCATATGTTATATGTATTCATATTACATATAACATTTAATATGTAGTGTAATGTAATTACATTTAATATGTAGTTACTACATGTAATATGTAGTAACTACATATTACATGTAATTACATTACACTACATATGTAGTTACCACATATTACATGTAGTATGTAGTTACTACATACTATATGTAGTATGTAGTAACTACATGTTACTACATACTACATGCCTACATATTACATGTAGTATGTGGTAAGTACATACTACATGTCTACATATTACATGTAGTATGTAGTAACTACACTACATATTACATGTAATATGTAGTAACTACATATTACATGCAATATGTAGTAACATATAGTACATGCAATATGTAGTTATTGCATGCATGTAATATGTAGTTATTGCATATTAAATGCAATATGTAGTTACTACATATTAATTGCATGTAATATGTAGTTACTATATATTACATGTGTACATTACATATTACATGTAATATGTAGTAATATTAATGTGTAGTAACTAGTGTAATGTAATTACATGTAATAAGTAGTTACTACATATTACATCCATGTGTAATATGTAGTTACTACATATTACATGAAATATGTAGTTTTTACATATTACATGCAATTAATATGTAGTAACCACATATTAATTGCATGTGCAATTAATATGTAGTAACTACATGTAACTACATATTACATGTAATATGTAGTTACTACATATTAATTGCATGTAATATATAATAACTACATATTACATGTAATATGTAGTTACTACATATTAATTGCATGTAATATGTAATAACTACATATTGCACGTAATATGTAGTAACTACATATTACACATGGATGTAATATGTAGTAACTACATATTACACATGGATGTAATATGTAGTAACTACTTATTACATGTAATTACATTACACTAGTTACTACACATTAATATTACTACATATTACATGTAACAACCAAATATTTCTAAACATCATTAAGTTTCATAAGCAGTTTATGAAAGAAACTGAGACAATAACTTCATAGCATAATATTGATTTTATAACAACAACTTCAATAACTTAGATTTATCAATGAATAATGATTGCATGGAAGAATGAAATAAATACATAACTTAACAAATACCTGGTTCTGATGCTAATTTATGTTGCCTTGCTGCCTTGTTATTGCCTTCCTGCTACCTGATACACAGATCAACCAGCCACAAACCAGAAAATAACTGCCCAAAACCACTATCCTCCCTGCCAACTAGGAAACTACCTAGCTCCAGGTTATCTATGGATATCCTGGCCCCCGTGCCCAAAACCTCCAGCAACTCGGTGCCTCAACTGATCAAAAGCCACAGCCAGAAACTCTCTGCTCATAGCAAGTCCAAAAGTCCTCCAGAATCCATCCTCCGTCCAATCTCGAATGCCCCTCACGTAAACCTCCCTTCCTCCCTTATTCCTCCTTCACCGACTCATGCAATTACTTCTTCAACCACCCCCGTGCATGTCCCTTATCCCTCCTTTAATGTTTTATCTTCTCGGGATTCATAGGCCGTCCCTCTTTGCATACACAACCATTTTATACCATTTTCATTGATCTCTTAAATTTATTTCTCAGGTCATTAAATGTGATCGGTAGTTAAATTATTACTTAGTTAACCACAATTATTTTCTTTAATTAATTTTACTTTATAATCTTTAAATGTTTATTCAACTAGGGTCGTTACATTACATGTAATGTACACATTACATGTAATTACTACATATTAATTGCATGTAATATGTAGTTACTACATATTACATGTAATATGTAGTGTAGTAACTATTTCATCAAAGTAGAACACTACAAGGCTTCAGAGTTGGACTGGCTCATTACAAAGGTGGAAAAAAAAGTAGGACATTGGTGTAACAGATGGCTCTCTATTGGAGGCCGATACACACTCATTAAAGTTGCCCTCGAAGGACAACTGATATATTGGATGACACTTGCAGCTCTACCAACACTGATCCTGGATAAGCTAAAAAAAATCACCTATAACTTTCTCTGGTCGGACATCAAGGACCATCACAAGCTACACCTTTGCAATTGGGAAACACTAGCAAAACCAAAAATCAAGGGTGGATGGGGACTTAGAAATATTTTTAAATTCAACAAAGCTCTGGCTGCCAACTCCCTTTGGCGTGTTTTGACCACAAATGACATCTGGAGCTCTGTTATTAAAGATAAATACTTTCCATACACCTTCGTCGCATCTTGGCTCCGCACAGGTTCCACTCACACAAGGGATGCATCTAAGATATGGAGGAACTTAGTGAAATCGACACTTTGGATCCAAAAATGGCTCCGCTGGAAGCCAGGCTGTGGCCATTCAATTGTAATCGGTAAATATTGTATTACAGGACTCAGACATGCATCATTCCTGTCACCTCAATTAATCTCACAATTGAATACAAAAAACACATATTTTCTTTTCCAAGCTGCGCATTACAATGATCGCGGGATCCCGACGGTCGCCTAGAAACTGGTCACGATTTGGAGCTATTAACCGACTTGGCTGTGGAGTGGGACACATTCTTCCTTGATCTTACTTGAGCAGGCATATATCTCCATGACGTGGAGGATCAATTCTTGTGGGCAGGCATAGACAATTCGGGCCTCATCACCGTAATAAATATATACTCTGTTATCACTAACACAACCTAGCATAGAAACATTACTGGATGGTGCAAGCATCTCTGGACCTAGAAACTACCACTAAAGATAAAACTATTTACCTGGTTAGCTGACGAAAACGAAATCCCCACCTGGGATAACCTCCAAATGAAAGGATAAACTGGCCCCAACATCTGTCAACTTTGCTACATGGATGAAGAAACAGTTCAACATCTCTTTACACAGTGCCACTTCACTCGCCAAGTCTGGGACAAGATTGCACTGGACCATCACATAACCACTGCCTAGAATGGGACCTCCATTTCTGCCTGCTTTTCCCATTGGACATCAAGCGAGCGCAACTACAAAGTACTTCCTCCACTGGTCAATTGGTTTATATGTCTGGCCAGAAACAATAAGATTTTTGACAACAAACCCCGCACTGTTAACGCTGTTGTATATAAAACTCTTGGCTTGTACCAAAATTAGAAAGGCATACACCCAACCATTGGGGAAAAAAAGACATTAATTATCCCTCTCATCGCAGAGGATACACCTATGAGGTGGGTTGATGGTGCAGCTCAACGTAGTGGAACATTGAGTGGTGCAGGTGGACTGATAAGAATCAATAAAAACTCCCTTTACAGATGGACTTTCTGTTGTGGC
This sequence comes from Picea engelmannii, assembly GCA_009831015.1. Lineage (NCBI taxonomy): Eukaryota > Viridiplantae > Streptophyta > Pinopsida > Pinales > Pinaceae > Picea > Picea engelmannii. The sequence goes on along the minus strand of ML779142.1, from coordinate 290,685 downwards.
CTGGGCACCAACAGAAGGGCAGAGTTATTGGGTGCCTGGGCTACTCTTCACTTGGCCTCCAAACTAAACATCGAACACCTACAATTGATCGGCGATTCTAGAGTTATCATAGATTGGTTGAACCACAACGACCAGCTCCAAATGATCACACTCCTGGCCTGGATGGACCGAATCAGATTACTTCAATGCCACTTCAAGAAGCTCATCTTTACACATGCCTCCTGAGAGTACAACAAGGAAGCATACCTGCTATCAAAGACAACATTACAGGAAAAAGCAGGCCTGATCACTTACAACCAATGGCTAGATGGCCATGAGGGCCCCACACATGTTATCAAAATATTTTAGGACTGGAGGCACCAATTTCTATCGGCATTTTCAGTATATTACTCATTTTTTTGGACCTTTTGTAGCAACAATCTTGATATCCTCTACATAACTTCTCTCATCTCCTTTCATACATGTTGTAATCTGAAATATCTTTTCTCCCAACACTATTCTTTCTCTTGCAAATTAGATGGTAAGCCAATTGTAGGAGAAAGATATTCCCCGCCAGTTGTTTCATTTCCGATGATGTAATCTGTTGTGAGAACACATTATATTATAAATATAATTGAGTAATTTTTTTTTTTTTTTAATCTGTTGGACTACACTACNTATATATATATATATATATATATATATATATATATATATATATATATATAACATATTAGTGTAGTAACTATATATTACTATAAAGTTTTTCTATTAATGCCTCTCCCCCCATCCACATATCCCCCCACCCACATATGTGGGTGGGGGGCATTAAAGTTTTTCTATTAATGCCCCTCCCCACCCACATATATTGGTGGGGGTGGGTAGGTGGGAGAGCGGGGCTTTATTAGAGAAATTATATAACATATTACATGTAATATGTAGTTATAGTAACTACATGTAATAACTACATATTACATAAATATGTAGAGGGGGGGCATTAATAGAAAAACTTTATTATAAAGTTTTTCTATT
>ML779142.1:272269-288882 GCA_009831015.1 Picea engelmannii | reverse complement strand
AGTACTTTAAAAAAGTTATAATCTATGAGAAATTGAGAAAAAAAAAAAAAGAATTATCAAAGTTTTTATGTGTGATAGAGATAGTTTATGATGATTGGTAGAGTTTAGGTGAATGGAATATGAGGTAAAAGTATTATGAATATTTTTAAAATGGTACTTTATATGTTATGATGTTATCATGGTGTTGAGGTGAACATTTTGTTTTATTTGTTATTATTTAAGTATTGTTTAACTTTATATATTAAGTTAATTTAATAGTTATACGTTTTAATATCACAATGATTTGTGATCATTGTAATGGTTTGGAATAGTGTAATTTTTTTTTTATATAATGTTTTGGTAAAAATATTGTATTCTTGATATACTTAAAGGGAAAAGTACTTTAAGAAAGTTATAAAGTTTATGAGGGATATCTCAAAAGTTACTAAAAAGGTATTATCAAACTTTTCATGAGTGTGATAGAGATATTTAATGAGGATTGGTAGAGTTTAGGTGAATGGAGTATTAAGTAAAAGTATTATGAATATTTATTAAAATGGTACTTTATGATGTTATTATGGTACGATGGTTTATAATTTTGTAGGTAAAATTTAATATGTGTATCATTTTATTCAAATTTAAAGGTAAATTTTTTGATAAATTTGATATATATATATATATATATATATATATATATATATATATATATATATATATATATATATATATATATATATATATATATATATATATATATGTTTATATTTATATTTATATTTATATTTATATTTATATTTATAGATACTATTCAATATATAAGAAGCCTATTCACCTTATGAAAACGTAGAATGTGAAAGTGTTTGAAAATTTTTCATTCAAGAAGGTCAACTCAATTAACATGGAGACTAGGTGAAGAGAAGACATGTGTGTAATCAAGCTATAAAAATATTTTTATTTAAAGAGAATGCACATATGTTTCTTTTAGGTAAAGTTGTTTTTAGTTCCAAATAACACATGCATGTTTTTTATGTCTTTAAATAAAAATCCCCTTTTTTCCAGCCACGTTCCATTCACTTCATTTTCTTAGTGTTAAGTGAAGAATATGGTATTGGTTTGGTTTGGAGATGAGACTTCCCCTGACCCACAATTTGGGATTCATAAGAAAAATTAGCACCCATAAGTTGGTATTCATTAGCAAAATTGGTGGAGAGTTCAAAACATTGACTTTGATTGGCAAATTTAGTAGGAAAAGGTTCCTGGTACAAGGCATTATTCTCATTTTTTACTTATTGCATGTAATTTTTATTTCCATGTGTATGTTTATATCCATTTACATTATGTTTTTTAATATTTCCTTGTAATGGTTTTGAAATGGATGTTGAAAACCAAACCCCATGTCCCAATTATGGGAAATACAAACATAAACCTCAATCTAAAGTTGGAAATTCCCCCAAGACAATGCCCCACCATAAATGGATCAGAATGGAAAAATATTATTAGAGATTTCAAAGACACATTTTTAGGGATAGAGACCCACTTATGCGCTCACTTGTCGAAACCATAGATGCAATTATTAATACAATTACCCTGGTAAATGGGGGGTTGTATTATATTACCTCTTACAAAGAATGGAATCATCATGAATATTTAGATGGTTTGGATCATGAAGCAATAAACAAACTAAAGATTAGCAAAGAGGATATATTTTCCCTTTTCATAAACCTTCATACAAGTGAAATCCCAGACACTAGCAAAACTCACATTTGTATTAGGTGGTGCACTTACCAAACATTTATTGATTATTGTATTAATAGATGGTGTATGGTTTTCAAATGAGTCGTCATATGACAACAAGGAAATGTCATTGTACCTTTCGAGAAAAATGTATGCATAGTTTGTTTTAGGAAAACATGTTAACTATTTTTATCACTTAGCATTCCAGAGGGTTTGTTTGAGGATGCCACAAAACCAACCCAATGTGAGGCACCGAGATGTAAACCACCCAATATCTCCACCCCAGATGTGTTTACCCATTGGATAATTCTTGCATGTCATGCAATTGCTTCCACAAACATATGATCCATTCCTCGTTGATTTTTGACATGCCAAGTAGAAAAAACATGTAAAGACCCTCACATTGCCTTTTTTGAGTGGCCACTAGTGAATACAAGTCTATGCTTTGATGACTTCCCTTAGAAAGTTATCAAATTCTTCATTTAATTGCAAACTAAGTCACATATTCAACAATGGTGGAAAATACCTATCCTCCACCAACTACATTATTTTGTCTTGTACAAAATGGCCACCCAAGTCACCAATATACATTTCTTGGACAATATAGTTTCAATCAAGTTTCAAAGAACTTATAATTCGTTGCACTTAAGAGAAAATTGTCGGGAATAAATAATTTAAAGATGGAATCTTCAACCTAACATAGGTTTTCCACATGCAACCACAACTTCACTTTTGGATCTTGTTTATACAATTCCTTAATATTTTGAATATGGATATCTTTCACCCAACATTGGATTTTCATACATAATTACAACTTCATCTCTAATATTTCTTACATAACTCCAAACACTCTAATACATTCAAGGGCCTATACTTTTATGACTTCCCTTAGTTGTTAGAAAATTCTTCATCAAACTACAACCTGATTTATGTCTTCAATAGTGGCAAACAATACATATCCTCTACCAACTAAATCATTTTATCTTGTACAAATTGACCACCCAAGCCACCATTATACATTTCTTGGATAATATAGTTTCTATGAAACTTCAAGGAACTCACAATTTCTTGTACTTAAAAGAAAACCATATGGAAGAAATAATTTGAATAGAGATCTTTCACCTAAAATGGGATTTTCACGTTGAAATGCAACTTCACCTTTGGATATTACTTATACACTCCTATATATATATATATATATATATATATATATATATATATATTTATTTATTTCACCCAACATTAGATCTTCACATACAACCACAACTTCATCTCTGGATCTCACTTATACAACTTCAAACACTTAAATGTGTTCATCTCTCATACCATGTTAGTAAGAAGTACAATCATTACTGATGGATCAACTACATAATTATCCTTACCATTTATGTTCTTAAAAGAAAATGAATAATTCTAAAAATTCAACCGATTTAACATGCATGAAATTCCACTCACCTGAAGGCTTGATGACTTGATTACAACATGATCTATTTTGGTAACAAATGCTAGGATTTAGTGTTTATAATCTTGGACAATAACATTGAATTCTTTGTTGTATGTGAAATATCTTTGTTTTGCAACATTTAATTTATAATTGAAAAATCCTATTGGTTTCCCTCCTTGGCTAAGAATTTCTCCAATAAGAATCTCACTAACATGGCATTCTAGATCAACCATCTTCAGTCCTTCTACAAAAATCACTAAACCAAGAAAATCAAATCTTCTTGGAAGAATTTACGTTTCTCTAAATTCACATATACACTCTCCCTCCTTGGAATGTTAAGTATCGTTTGCAAGTGCTCCAAATGATCATTTGTGCTCATGCTAAAAATAGAAATATCATCCAAGTAATCTATCACAAATTCACCAATCAAGGAAAGAAGTACCTTATTCACCAACGCCATTAAAGTAATGAGGTGCATTGGTTATTCCAAATGGCATCAATAGCCACTTGTGTAATACATCTTTGATCTTGCAGCTTGTTTTGTGTTCATCCCCTTATTTGGTTCAAATTTGGTATTATCTTGATCAAATATCTAATTTTTTAAAGTATATAGCTATTGCAAGAGAATCCATCATGTTGTCTCTCTATGATATGGATACATATATTTTATGCATTGTTTTTCAATGCATGTGGTTGCATACACATTCTCTAGTTGGAATCTCTTTTTGGATTTAGCAAAGCAAGGCAAGCACATGAATTGGTGTTTTCTCTCACATAGGCCCTCTCAATCAAATATTTATTTTTCCTCTTAAGACAACATCTTTATTTAGAGTCAGCAAAGCAAGCAAGAATGTGGCTTTCTGTTTTCTCTCTCACATTCCCCTAATCAATTAAATCTTTAATTTTCCTCCTCTCACCATTCTCCAATGTTGAAGTTCTATATTTTTCTTTATTGAAGAGAATTGATCCAAGGATGAGATCATTTGGTTGTGTCACTTTTTGTGATGGTAGTAAGTCGTGGTGTAAACTCTTTAGGGCTAATATCTCTATACTCATGCAAAAATTGCATGACATCTGCTAGTTAAGTCTTTCAATTGGATCTTTATCCTCTATATGCTTTGCCACCAAGGCATAGGACCATTCTCTTTTTTTACGATCCTCAAAAGCAATTGGGTGGATAGAAATACCTTTCATTGATTGTATCACACAAGTTATCTAATAAAAGTACTACAAGTCTCCTCTAACGTGTATTTTCCAAAAACAATAGGTCCTTCTCACACAAGGACTCAAACCCTAGCAGTTCAAGTCTCCTATAGGTTTTTCCTCACAAAACCCTAGTTTTGTTTTAATGGGGACTTCTATTAACTACTCGAGCAGTTTCTTTCACATTGACATTATGTGAGTTTGTTAGGGATGAGAATAAAATACATAAACTTTCTTTCTTTTGATGGTAAATAGATAATGATGATAAACACTACAATTTTTTTCTTTACCTGTCTACTTTAGGATTTGGTGCTTGGAATTGTGAGTAAATGGTGAGACAAGACCATTTTTCAACATTGAGAATAAATTTTATATCTTTCATTTGATTAAAATAATTCCATAAAATATTTGATGTTATTTTCTTTACACAACACATCGATCAAATATGTATAGGTAAACATAACTATGGCACAATTTCAAGATCAATTCTCTATTTGCAACCTTTTAGTAGCCCATAGTCTGGTTTCACTTTCAAGAGAGTTAGAAATTACATCCCAACCAACATATTCATTGAGGGATCATATCAAGGAGAGTGATGGGGCTGCTTTAGTAAGGGTAGAAATCGGCCTAGGAAGAGATTGTATTTTCCTAGTGCATAAATTCATGGGTTTGTTAAAATTCCAGATGATGAGTTGAAAGATATGAACCAATCAACCTTGCAGTGATATGCACCAACCTGTGCAACTATGTGTGAAGAATTGATTACTCAATAAGCACAACCCATGGGTGAAGTATGCATGCATGTACAAATTTAATGTTACTTCATTGATTTTAAATTGTGACAATAAAAGTCTATACATTTAGTCATGAAATCTCATGTACATATAGTTTGTTGAAACCAGGTCTTAAAGTTTTTATCTCTAAGACTAAAACTTTTCTCTTCCAAGATTCAACTTTTCATAAGGTATAATCCTCGCTATCAGTCCAAAAATCCTGGTACCGAAATCCCAAAATGATTTCATTTTTTTTTTTATAATAAAAGACAGAAAGCTCAAGTGTTATTAAAGTCTAGACGCACGTTTTGTAAAGTACTTTTAATCACGATAAATTAAAAACCTAAAGGAGTTAATTAACCATATTTTAACTTTTCAAGATTTGGGTTTACTCAGAACAACACGTTTTCAATACATTTTGAGTCACGAAATCACGAAATCACGATTTCCCGAAAGAAATGGAAGTCAGTCTTGATCCTGATCAATTAAGTAACTAATCCCATCACGATTTCGGGATTCATGGTTTAGTGGCGACATACCTCATGTAAGCGCGATCCCCGAAACCCCGAAATGTGAAGTCCCGACTCAATACCAAAGTTAAGGCCTAAAACTAATCCCATCGCGATTTCAGGATTCAGGGTTTAGTGGCGACATACCTCACGTAAGAGCAATTCCCGAAACCCCGAAACACAAAGTCCTGACTCAATACCAATGTTTAAAAAGAACTAACTTCGTTTTAAAAATACATTTAATGATAATTAAACTTCTTAGGTATTTTCTTTTTCGGTTTCCGTCGAATGAGATATTTTGAATTTTGATTTTAGAATTGCCAAAATACGGCCATATTAATAACGGATAGATGGTGATTTCTGTGACACAAATGCGTATCTCAGAAATATTCTCTGCATTAAAGGTATTAAATTCTTGGCAGTTGCGTCAGTACTTTCACCATAAAATGAGTTAAAGGAAAATTAAAGGTCTGTGTTTTGAAACTTATTCTTGCTCTTTCTATCAGGAGTAAGTCACATCCAGCCGAGCTTACACACCTCTCTTCCATGGCAGGTTTTCGTTCCAATACGAAAGACATGGCACCAAAGAAGGGATCCAAGAAGAGTGAAGATACAACTGAGATTTCCAGCCTAGAGGGAGATGTCATATCCGACACCACACCACATGCTATTGACTCGATCAAATCATGGAGACAAATCTATGAAAATATGGATTATGAGATAAAAAATTCCCTTAACGATTCCGAGAATCACCTTCGGGACATAGCAGAATCAGAACTTCACAAGATTGCAACACGCCCACGACTCATGGAGTATAATGACATGATCAATTGGGATTTAGAGAAGGTTGATATTACAACGAGAAGATTTTAAATGACCAAGGGGCCATCATCGACTCATTCAGACCTGAACATATCCAGGTTATGTACAAACTCTCACCCAATCCTAAATTCATTTACAATACAAAATTTATAGCTGAATTTCAGAGAAAGGAATGCACTGAGGCAGACCAAACTTACCCTGATTTAATCAAAGGCTGGTGGAGATGTCCATCAAAATTTAGGGCAGATACCCACAGAATTTATGCCACAACTTCTTTGAACGAGTACATGGTTTATGTAGCCATGATGTTGTGCAAACTCTTCGGAAAAAAGAATCCCTGTCATTTCCTCGAAGAATGGGTGCCCTTTTTAGAGGAAGCATCAGAAGGATTTAGTTTCAACTGGGACAAGATTTTATCCGATAACATAGCCAAAGAGGTTTCAGATTATAAAGCTGCAAGATCCTGAGGTCAACCAATGGCCTTTTACATGTCGACATATAGCATGGACGCAATTTGTTTTATGACTCCATTTCCCCTGATGAAATGGATTTGGAACATAACCTGCCTCAAACCCATTCACGAGTACCACTCTGAGTTGTGGGAAGAAAACGCAAAAAAAATGTTTTACGAAATTTGTCATTTCGTGGTAATACCAATGCATAAAATGTTTTTCGGCTGTGACCCTCCTCGCATCTCTGAAATAGTTTCAAAAAACCTCAAGCCAATAGTAGACTGGTTCATTGAAGAAAGCTTCTCCTACATCAGGGTGTATGGGTGCTCAATTCCCCCTCATGCACTTCCAAAATTCCTCCCAGATAGACTGATGTGTAGGGAAGTGGCACACCAAATAGTGAAAGGTGGTATTGGAATAGAGCTAAAGGCGACTCAAAACAAGTCCTGGCCAATTTTCCCTGTGCACATCGGGAAATTTTCATTACAAAATTTGGGCCATTCCAAGGTGGAAGCAAAAGCACTTGAAGAAGTAAAATTGTTAAATATTGAGTACAAAAGGCATGACCCTTATCAACTAATGAACAAACACTTGATACACTGCAATATGAAAACATATGAACATGAGGATTCCCCTTGGGATGACATGTTCAAAGGGACTAAAACTTATAAAGAGGTGTTGGAACGAGTACAGACACTATCGTACGACCTGCAAACTAGCTTTCAGACCTTTCAGAAACATAGACGGAGTGGTCTACCCCAAGTACTGCAAGGAGAAGCAATCATCCTCTCCCAAGAGCAAGAAAGTGTCCCCCCCAGGCTTCGATCAGGAAGCACAAAAGAAGGGTACCAAAAGGCCCCCACCAATCAAAGAGACCTTACAGACAAAAAAGGTAGAGACCGAAGTAGAGAAAAGGTCCGGGAGACCACCCAAGTCCAGTAAGCTTAATCCCCCTTCGTCACCCGGTGTTGATGTCAATACGCCTAAGTCAATAGGAGGGAAAGGATATACAGAGCTAGGAAGTCCCATAGCTTCCTTAACCCCCTTACAGTCCTCTTTTGGATTCCCACAGACAAGAGCTCTATTTGTTGATAACCTCACCTCTATCCCCATAGATGAGATTCCTCCTTCTAATTATTTTTTCGGCAGAAAAAGGAAGGCCATTCTGAAACAAGAGATGCATAAGAAGGAGGGGAATATATTTAAAAAGCATAAAGTCTTGATAGATGGACAAAATTTGGACGAGGAGGATTTCGCTACAGAAATAACAGGTTCCATGGGAGCCATGGAAACAACAAATTTTTTTACCGTGGGAAACATGAGAACAAGGATAAAGAAGAGTGATAACATGATAGCTCAATTACAAGATCAATTAAAGAATGATGAGGAGAAAATCAGAGAAGAGGTGAGTAAAAACTTGGAGCAAACCAGGGTTACCGAAAGGCTAGAAATTCAATTACTCAAAACAAGCCTGGACGAAATGAACCAGAAGATACAAGCAAGTCATGTACAGGTTTCTTAGCAAAAGGAGCATGCAGAATAGTTACAGGCTAGGTTAAATTTGATGGAAGGTCAGGTCATAGATAAAAAAACTTTGCAGGCCCAGTCACTGGAAGTGCATTCAAAAATAGAAGTTGAACAACAAAAATTGATTTCCAAGATAGAGATTATTCATAGTTACTTCCAAGAAGCAGATAATGCCTTCGATAATATTATCCTGAAGGAAAAAGAAGCCAAAGCAGCAAGGGTTACTCTCCAAAAGGAAATCATATATTTGAAAAATGAAGAGACATCCAAAGCTACAAAAATATCAGTCACAGTGCAGATCAGAGGTGACATCATGCTCAAGCTATGGGAAACCAACAAAACCGAAAACAAAAGAATAGTCAAGGAAATCAGAGATGATTGTGAAGAAGTTTTTGATCTTTTAGACAAAATATCGTTGAACATTGGAAAAGGAAATTGTACAGGACTCCTGGGACAGATTAATATCGTAAAACATCAATTAAATTTTAGAGAAAATTTGAGTGAAATTCAAACAAAAATTTCATGGCTAAGAGAAATGGATGTCACCCTAATAGACATGTTGTTAGTTGAGCCCAACTTAAAACCACAGTTGATAAAGTTTGCAGATAAAGGAGTTGAAGACTGTCTTTCCAAGATACATAGAAAGGTTTATCTATTCAAAACAAAAGACCTTCCAGAACGCCCCAGAAATTTTACACACTTCCTGGAGAGATGCATTGAATGTATTGGATCGAAAGAAGGAGAGCCATCAACAAAATAAAAGTATCATTTGGAAGATATTTACTTCCAAGAAAACAGAAAAATGGAGAAGATCATGCAAACGGTTTCTGATCTATTTTTAACAAATAGTTAGTCACTAGGAATTAGGAAATCACCAACCGTCTTAAGATTGGTAGTTTTGTATAAATAGATTTTTTCAAGACTAAGAGAAGGATTTTTTCTGGATGAGATTGTAAAGAAAAAATTTCATTTTTTGCCAGAATTAATACAATATAGATTGAAGATTCCAGATCTTGTCAAGCGTGAGTTATGTGTTTCTCTGTCATTCTATCTTTTATTTCATACCTTCGTTAAATGCTTTCATGATGCAACTTCTATTGTGGTGTCTGAACATTCAAATTATCTAACCGTTTGCAGTTTTTCCTCTGTATCAGTTGTCAGTGGATATAAGACCTATGAACATTTTAGAATTTTGAAATTATATACTTCGTCGAAGTTATCATCCTTCTTTTTTCTGTTAGCATAAAATGAGATTCCTCTTTAATTGATGCCTCATTTTTTTATACAACTATATATTTCTTTTTCTTTCTCCATTTCATGCACCGTCTCTTTAATTTTGACTAAGATACTATAAACGACCTTTATTTCTGTTATACTATTGATTCATAATTTGGAAGTTTTATTTTTATTAATTCAAACCAGAACTTTGCGACCCTTGAAGATATTTTTGACTTACAAAAAGGGAAATCCTTAACTTTCATGACTGTTCCAGTTACCAGACAACCTAATATAGAACCCAGTCTATTAGATCAGACAAGCATTGCGTTAAACCTATTCAATACCATATTACAAACAACAAATACTCGGGTAGAACTTGAATGTTCATGGGATGTGATTGAAAGGGATATTAGTATCCAAGAACAATGGGAAGCTAGACAAAGACAGTTAAGAAACCAACCCTGATCTCACTTTTTCTTGAACTGATCTTTTTACCCATTAGTTATTTCTACCTTTTCGGATGCCTTGACGGTATACTTTAGAGACTTAAAGTATAAACTCAGGAACAACATCTTTTTGGTGCCGCTTCCGGGGAGTGAAGAAACAAATCTTTTCCCTGGGAAGAATGACACTGACATTTTCTTTCTTTGATAGTGAACAAAGATCGAAAAACCTTCTAAGGCTACTTTTATCTTTCACTTGGTGACTCCACGACAAGTAATCTGGATTTTAGCCGAAAGAACACCAGAAAGAACCTAGACGACAAGCAGACCTCGCCAATATCTGATCCAAAAAAGATTTTAAGATCAAGAAGATTTCTTACACAAATCGTTTCACTGACACATACCATCTGTCAAACTAATTCTACACAGTTGAACGTCAAAGGAATACTTGAGAGATCCATCTCCCTCCCCCTTTCAATCGATATGTTCTCTTTTCTTGAAGTGCACACTTCTACTACCGAGCGCTCTGATGAATGCCCTGTGTATCCTAATTTAACCCCTGTCGATTCTCTGATATATTCGTCTTACAAGTCTGGAGAAACAAGTTCTCTTCATCTTGGGTCTTCTTTCTCTAGTTTCCTATGCCTTGACGATCAGTTTCCCACAACCTTTATGTCACATTCAAGTACTACCCAAAATCTACCAAGCTTCCATGAGCTTTCTCCTCATACACTCCAAGTTTCAACCTCAAATTTATCAATGGCTGCGCACGAAGGTGCGGGGGCTGGAGGCGGTGTTGTAGGTGGTTCCGCAAGAGGAGCGGAAGGTGGCCAAGTACCACTCCCTAGAATTTTTTCTAAGGTGGCTGTCAGGTATGCCCCTCTTGTCCTCCCGGTTCCCCTACATGACCTTCCAGAAAATTACATGAAAAATCTCCCAAAATTTACAGGGGAAGGTGATTTAACCGCACAAGAACACATCAATTTCTTTGACCAATTTGTCGATATCCTAGGACTCGAACACGAAGATGTCTACTCTAGACTCTTAGTACAAACTTTTGAAGGGCAGGTCAGAACCCGGTTCCGAGGCTTAGCAGCGGGATATTTAAGGTCATATGATGAGCTTGAAAGTGCTTTCATTAGACAATGGGAAGAAAGGAGAGATCACCTCTATTATCTGATTGAATTTGGGGCTCTTAGAAAGAAAAATTTTGAATTAGTTCTTGAGTTCACCCAAAGATTTAATAAATTGTATAATAAAATTCCCATCGAGGTCAAACCTTCTTAGCCTGCAACGAAAGTAACTTTCGTTGGAGCTTTTGACCCTGATTTTGCCTTACTATTAAGAGAGAGGAGATCAATAGACCTCACCAAGATGCAAGACGATGCCCTAGAATTTGAATCAAACATGATGGCTTCAGGAAAGATAAAATCCAAAATGGAGGTTGGAAACAAAGAAACCAGAATATACAGAGAACAAGGAGGATCTTCTGGGTCAGGAAGATCTTCGGGAGACAAAATGGACGACGTGGCTAGGATAATTAAAGAACTGTCTAATAAGATTTCGAAAATGGAATTAGATCAGAAAAAAAATGACCATTTTCCCAGAAATTATTTTAGAAGGAATCCCAATCCTCAAGCCCCATAAAGATAGATTAAGAATGAGGATCAGAAAATCCCAACCCCCTTCAAGAGTGAAAACTTCATTGGAGAGGAAGATTTAGAAGATTTTGAGGAATTAGAGGAAGATATAAACAATCTGGGTGATGATGATCCACAACCCTATTTATCGAGACAAGATTATGAAAAATTCTTAAATAAAGAAAATAGATTGGAAAATGACCTAAACAATGGTACTTCTGAAGATTTGACCTACCAGGGTATTGCTGATGGTATAATGGCCGAGCTTCACCAGAAGTACAATCTAAGGCCTTGAAACAAGAGTTTTGCAAACGCCCAAATGAAAAATATCTTACTAAGGGGCGAGACAGATGAGATAGTTTCAAAAAATGTTGAAAAGTAGACTAAAAAATCTAACATAACAGACACATCCTACCAAGACTAAGGAAGCTAAAACACCCACAGTCAAAACACAGAAAGCGAAAGTTCCTGCAATGGAAATGAAACCTTCACCACAAAGGAAAGCTGATAAGAAGGGGATCGAAGCCCAAACCATAGAGAACAACAAAATTGCGGGGAGTTTTAATCTGGAAAATGAAATCAATAAAATCAAGATCCCCATACCTCTTGTCGAGATGGAAAAAAACCCTATCTATAGAAAACAAATTGCCAAGATGATTAGTTTTTCAGAAGATGAAAGCCAAGCCGATGTCATTAACTTAGAAGATGCCAAACCGAATATAGTTTTTGGTCCACATTTTGAAGGCACCAGAGACACTGTCACCCCCTTCTATATCACGTTAACTTTGTTCGACCAACTACTCCATAACTGTATGCTCGATTTTGGAGCATCCCACAATGTAATTCCTAAAGCCATTATGGACAAATTGGGTCTTGAAATCACCAGGCCTTATGGAGATTTATATTCTTTCAATTCAAGAAAAGTTAAGTGTATAGGCATGATTAAATACTTGGTGGTAAATCTGGCATAAATACCTGCGAAAAGCATTCTCATGGACGTAGTGGTCACTGATATTCCTTCGAAATATGGTATGTTGTTATCCAGATCCCGGGGCACCAAGGTTGGAGGATCTCTCTAGCTTGACATGACATATGCTACGATTCCAGTTTTTGGAGGACAGTTCACGCGCCTGTACAGAGAAACCAGGTTGGCATTTACGGTAAGTGATCCGTGCAACCCAAATAACGACCCTGTATATATTGCAGATCAAGATCTAGGTAATTTTATTTTATCCATTGATGATGATATTGTTTTAGGTATAGATGAATGTAGTACAGAAGAAAAAAAAGAAACAGAAAAAAAAAAAGAAATGTATATAGCACTCGTGTGTGGAAGATGTTTTTTGACAACGCTTCATCCTACTTTGGAGCTGGAGCTGGGGCACTCCTTGTGGCCCCTGATAATCAATTTGTAATCCCTTTTCCCTATAGACTACATTGGAATGTGGACCACACTAATAATGTATGCGAGTATGAAGCCTTAGTGTTAGGGTTAGAAGCTGCCAGGAGAATGAAAATAAAAAACCTTGAAATATTTGGTGATGCCGAGCTAATCGTAAAACAGGTAAATTGACAGTACTAGGCCAAACATCCTAGGCTGGGGTCTTACAGGAATTGCATCTGGGATCTGATCGAAAATTTCTTCTCCTCTATGAAAGTCCACTACATTCCAAGAACTGAAAACCAACAGGCTGATGCATTAGCCAAAGAATCCTTAACCTTCATACCTCCCACCACTTTCAAACTAAAGTAGCATATACAAATGAGACACTGACCTTCCATACCAATAACATACAACACTGGAAAGTTTTTGAGGACGATGAAAAACTGCGCAAATTTTTAGAATCGATAGACGAGTTTGCCGAAACGCATGCCGACCAAGAAAACCAAAATGATCCTGTTTGGATCATGCAGGAAGGGGAAGACCCCCAAGAATTCCACGATAAAATCGTCAATCATCGAATGCTTGTTCTAAAAAATAACCAGATCCCCAAGGGCCTGATTCCCTTGGAAAGGTTATTTAATCAAGACAATATCCCTTTAATATCCACCTTACAACCTCAACCTGAAGAGGTTGAGGACTGTGACATAGGTACCAAAGAAAACCCTCGATTGGTGAAACTATCCAAATACCTGTCCCCAGAAAACAAAAGTAAATATGTTAAGTTGCTTAGAAAATATAAAGACGTTTTCGCTTGGTATTACAATGAATTGAGAACTTATGATACTTCTATAATCGAACATAAAATTCCTTTGAAACCTGGTGTCAAGCCTTTTAAACAGAAACTCAGACAGATAAACCCTATCCTGCTACCAGTAATAGAAAAAGAAGTAAAAAAACTCTTAGACGCCAAAA
This sequence comes from Picea engelmannii, assembly GCA_009831015.1. Taxonomy (NCBI): domain Eukaryota; kingdom Viridiplantae; phylum Streptophyta; class Pinopsida; order Pinales; family Pinaceae; genus Picea; species Picea engelmannii. Next base: position 274,782 of record ML779142.1, on the reverse strand, counting down.
TCATCGTCCCACTAAGATATTCTAAGTGGGTGGCTAATTTAGTCCCAATAAGAAAGAAAAATGGTGAAATCAGACTGTGTTGATTTTAGAAACCTGAACCGATCATCACTCAAAGACAATTATCCATTGCCTAAGATGGACCACGTCTTAGAGAAAGTAGTTGGAGATAACAGAATGTCAATGATTGATGGTTTTTCAGGTTACAATCAGATCGCAGTACACCAAGATGATAAGGAAAAAATGACTTTCACTACCCCTTGGGGTACCTTCATGTACGATAAAATGCCTTTCGGCTTGATTAATGCGGGGGAAACCTTCCAGCGAGCCATGGACATCAGCTTTGTGGGTGAGAGAGATAAATTTTTTGTTATCTATCTTGATGATCTGACTGTTTTTTCAAAATCTAATGCAGAACATTTAGTACACCTAAAGCAAACTTTCGAGAAATGTCATAAATTTGGTTTGTCCCTCAATCCCAAAAAAACTCATTTTGCTATGAAAGAAGGTAAGAAAATAGGTCATCTAGTGTCTAAAGACGGAATCAAAATTGATCCCAAAAGAATTAAAGCAATAGATACCATAAATATCCCTAGGAATGTAAAAGAAATTCAATCTTTCTTAGGAAAAATAAATTTCTTGAGAAGATTCATCCCTAACTTCGTCGAAATTTTGAAGCTGATCACAAATATGTTGAAAAAAAACAGTGAGACAAAGTGGAAAAGCGAAGCGAAAGCATCCTTTCAATGAATCAAGAAATTTATCAGCGAAGCACCAGTCTTGGCAAGTCCCGATTACACAAAATAATTTCTAATGGTAAGATCATGCTTACTTTGTTGTTAGATGATGATTATGAAGGTAAGTGTGATATGTTTCTATCATTTGTTGATATATTAACATTCCTTTTACTAACGCTTGATCTTGTTTTCGTTGCAGGATTGGAGTTACTCCGATGGCTACATTGGAAACATGACTTCACATAGTATCCTGATTTGTTTAAAAGTTAGGGTAGGTTTAGGAATAGGTTTTTCTTTCAGTTTGATTTCTCACTAGTTTTGTTTTCAATAAATGCAGTCATGAACGCAAGTGGGCACACGACAAGAACCATAATACGACTGTTACCAGGGAAGTCCCCTTGATCTCTTTCTCTTTACTTCAAGTTGAATGTTTATTTTAAAAAATGGTATTGTCATGAAAGTCTTAAATGGAAAGTAAAGAGATAAATGAATCTGCTCCAACCCTGACCCAAGGTACTATGAGTAGGACTGCTTTCCCATCATTCAGGATTTTCCTACTTTCTCTCAGTTTCCCAGGGGATTGTCGCATGAGGTTTTCGGATGCACCTTCTGTATATATGTTTTTTTGTTGTTGTTTGGATTTCTTCACTTTCCAATTTTTTCTCCGCCGATGTGTTTTGATTTCTCCCTTATGCTTACCAGTTTTTGCTTTTGGAAACACACCTACCTGTGCACTGAGCCATTCAGACAAAGACCATGAGAAAATCTCTTTACTGAAATAACTTCTGAAAAGTTGTACGAACATCAGTGATATGTTTTAAAATGATGTTGGAAAATTTTGTTTGAAAGAAGTCGACTAATCTCGATCTCTGAGTGAAGTTTGTCATGATTATCTTTATCTTTTTACGCTGTCCCTTTTCCGTAAAGGAATGACTCAAAAGGATGTCTCCCTGTCATAGTGAGTTGTTTTAGAAATAAAACATTTCTGGAGCTGGATAAAGGACAATGTCAAAAAATTCTGATGAGGTCTAAAAAAATATATATACGAGAAAATAACAAGATTTTCAGTGTCACTCCGCTCAGCTATCTATAAAAAGAAAAACAAAATAAAAATATTAATAAGAGCTGTGGGAAGTGTTTGTAAACCCGCCGGGATACTGAACAGGTCCGCTGGTAGCGGGTAAATGCAAGCATGGCGCCAAGACAACTTCGCCGGGGTACTGAATAGGCCTGCTGGCAGCGAAGCAATGTCGGGTACATGAAAATCTATAAAATTATAAGAAACCTCTTTTAAAAGTCCTTTATTCTAATCTAGAGCTTCTTGACAGGATACAGACGTTCGAGTGGGTTAAATGGAAACCCTGTCGAGGCTATGGACGCCTGCTGGCAGTAGTGGCCATGCCAACAGTATTGAATATTTTATCATAAAAATCATGACTTGCTGATCTTGAGGCTGTTTTTGGTTTGCATCTTTTAAAACACTGCTGGGAAAAAATGATTAGTGATGATGTTAGTACGATTTTTGGTTGTTATTTTCAAGTTGAAATTATCTTTGCTGTCTTAATCTGAATTTGTACCTTTTGCAGAGATAACTGCTTCTCCCAGTGTGTCGCCATTGTTGGCAGCCAATTCACAATTTTCATTGTCTCATAAGCTGCCTACACCAATGTTTCACAAACATTGATTTTTCGTCGCAAATTTCAAATGAACGATGCCTTTATTCTTTGCGCCTTTTCGCACGCTTGTCTTCGCTAAGTCTTCACAATTGTAAGCATGAAA